>JANHFT010002993.1:94244-117401 GCA_032467955.1 Pseudoxenodon macrops | reverse complement strand
GTAAAAAATCGCCCAACAGGCAAACCGGAAGTGACTTCGATTTGCCTGCTGTGTCGTTTTAAACCCTCCGGGGGCTTCAGGGAAGCGTCGTGAAGCCTCCGGAACCTTCATGGAAGCATCCTGAAGTCTCCAGAGGGTAAAAAAACGCCCAACAGGCAAACAGGAAGTGACTTTGATTTGCCAGCTGGGCCATTTTAAACCTTCCGGTTTCAAGTAAGCGTCCGGAACCTTCACGGAAGCGTCCTGAAGCCTCCAGAGGGTAAAAAACTGCCCAACAGGCAAACTGGACGTGATTTCAATTTGCCGGCTGGGCCATTTTAAACCTTCCGGTGGCTTCAAGGATGCGTCCTGAAGCCTCAGGGGCCTTCAGGGGAGCATCATGAAGCCTCCGGAGGGTAAAAAACTGCCCAACAGGGAAACAGTAAGTGACTTCGATTTGCCTGCTGTGTCGTTTTAAACCCTCCGGGGGCTTCAGGGAAGCCTCCTGAAGTCTCTGGAGGACGAAAAACGGCCCAGCAGGCAAATCAAACTCACTTGCGGTTTGCCTGTTGGGTCGTTTTTTTGCAGCTGACAGGGCAGCACCTTGCGTGCCCTCAGAAATGTGCCATAGGTTCGCCATCACTGGACTAGAAGATCTCCAAGGTCCCTTCCAACTCTATTATTCTGTAACTCTGCAGATAGTACAGAGGAATTATTATCTCTGATATACAACATACCAAGCTTCTGTTAATGCAGTGATATTTTTTGTTATATTGCATTACATACTCATATTCATCTGGGAATCCACAGGTGCTAGATTTTTCTTACAAACAGTGTGGTTAAGCAGAACTAGTATCTGCCTGATTTGATATGGCAGGACTGGCACACACAAGTTTCTTTGATTAAACAATGCCACCTATTGGGATCCTAGAAGTCCACCTGCTTGCTCTGTAGCAACACTTGTCCTACAGAATGAAGTTCCAAGATTCTGATGGCTTCCAGCTTGCTGGTGTTTAAAAAGGCTTTGAAGACCTAATTCTCTACCTTTGGCTAGGGTAAGTGAAGCTCCCCCTTTTTTCCCCTTCTTCATTCTGGTTTGGATTTTGTTATCCTTGTCATCTTTTACTCTTTTATTTTTTTATCTATTTCAATAGCAACAACCAGCTGCCATTTTTTGCCTTCTTTTGAAAAGACTTTCCATGAGATGGCTTGGGATGAAACTGAGAATCTATAAAACCACAGAGCTAATTCAAGGAGAGAAAGGTGACTTGTCAAAATTACTGCTGGTCTTAATTTGTTTCTTTCTGTTTACAGAATCAGGATTGAAATTGATGCATGTGAATTTCTGGTTTTTTCTTCTTCTACGCATGTGCAGAAGCCAAGTTTCCAGCACTGTGCATGCATCGCCATCCTGTTTTCAGGCTTTTTTTTGTAATTTTTTGTAATGTTTTTGTACTGCGTCTACGCGCCATGGCAATGCGGTGCGGGAGGAAGCAAACCGGTGGCGAGGTAAGCTAGAACCCACCCCTGGTGTGTTAGACCAGCTGATCTCCAAGCAGCCTTCCAATTCTTAAGATGCTATAATTGCACATCTATAGCATTCCTTTCATTAAAAAAAGTACAGTTATCTAGCACTTATTGAGGAGCCCATGCTGGAAGAATGTTTTATTTTCAAACTTAAGCACATATTACATTTCAAAAATATTATAATTTATTGCATTTTAAACAACTTTATATTTAAATAAGAGGAATGAGCAGGATTTTTAACAAAGGCTTCAACAGAATTTTGAAAAACTCTGCAATGAACTGGATACTGTATACTTCTAGGTAGAGGCTTTACTGTTAAATGTAAACATTATTATATTTACGTAAAAAAACCTTTCAAAATATCTTATTTTAACTCTCCCCACCTCCTCCCCATTAGGTATTCAATTCATCAGGCATTTAGTTTAAGCTCCATTAACTTTGATGTTGATGTTTGGAAAACTCTACTATGAAACAAGAAGCCTTCTCTTCCTGGAGTCTGTAATAATATCCATAGAAACAAAACCATCTTCTGGCTTACGATACATATCCACCCTCCCAAAGCAGCCATCCCAACCCTTTTTTTTTTAGCATTAGATCCTCCCATGCTATTTCTGATACAGAATATGTAAAGTAAGTTGAGCCAAGGCCTCTGGGTTGACACTGGTATATACTCCTACAACAACCCTCTGAAATTCAAAATATGCAAAATACAGTACTGCCTGGAACCACTCCACTTGTCTGCAGTTGACTTGCTATGTCACAAACCTCAGGCTACATGCAAGTCTAGTACAGATAGCCCTCGATTTACAACAGTTCATTTAGTGACCGTTCAAAGTACAATGACACTGAAAAAAGTGACTTATGACCGTTTTTTAGAGTTACCACCTTTGCAAACATCCCCATGATCATGTGATCAAAATTCAGATGCTTGGCAACTGGTTCATACTTATGACCGTTGCAGCATCCCAGAGTCACGTATTCCCTTTCTGCAACATTCTGACAAGCAAAGTCAATGGGGAAGCCAGATTCACTTAACAACTAGGTTACTAAGTTATCAACTGCAGTGATTCACTTAACAACTATGGCAAGAAATGTCGTAAAATAGAGCAAAATTCACTTAACAAATGTCTCACTTAACAACAGAAAGTTTGGGCTCAATTGTGATCGTAAGTCGAGGACTACCTGTACTACAGAATCCATCCAGAGCTACAAAGTGAAGTAGCTGCCCATTTATTAAGCTTTGCTTGCATGTGTTGTTTAAAAGCAGAAAGAAGGAGGCTTCGGCGGAGGACTGCATTTGGGTTCCAGGTCTCGCACGTCCTTTACAAGGCACAACATTTTTATACTTTTAAATCTCCGCTTTCCGAAATTCAGACGTTTGCTCAGCGGGGAAGCCGACCTTGTGCAAAGTGCACCGCTTCTCCAACCCATCCGAAGAAGCTGGGGGCGTGGGAATTCGCCCCGCACGCGGAGGATTCAGGAGCAGCTTCCCGTCCCTGCCTCTGTCCAGCCTCTGAAAGTTGTTCGACTACCTTTACAGCAGGTAAAAAGCGAGGTCCCGGGTCGGGGGAGTGGGGGAACCGGGGATACGAAAGATTGGGCAGCGCTGTCAGCACCAACCTAAAACAGAGTCCAGAGAAGGGACGCCGGTGGAAAGCAGGAGTTGACCGTGTCGCACCGACGGCCGGGTCCCTGGCAGAAAGGCCAAGCGCCCCCCTCCGCCATCCGGCACTTTCCTTTGGAAACTCGTCGTAGCCCTTTCCCTCCGCGCCAGTCCCTCGGTCGCCAAGTCCGCCATCTTAGCTTCTGCTCGGTTGACAGGAAAGAGAGGAACGCGGGGGGAGGGGGGAGGGGGGCGTGTCTCGCAGCACCCGCCGAGCCAATGGGAAGAGCGATTGTTGGCAAGCGGAGACGCTTCCTTTCTAGCCGGTAAAGAGAGAGGAGAATCCCAGTCCTCTGACTGTGTTTCAAGAAGGTGAGTGGATTGTCTTATGTGTAACAGAAAAAAAAGGAAAATAAGGCGTCCGAAACGCTCTTTGGGGCCTTGCTGAGAACGGCAAGCAGTGATTCGGCTCCGTTGGGGAGGTCGTAAGGAAGGGTTTTTTTATTTTATTTCTGCGAGGAAGCATCCTCCCTCCCGTGTTGACGGCCAGAGGGACCCTCTTAGGGTTGTCGGTTGTAACGGAATAAAAATTCGCCGACCTTGAAAAAGAGGCAGCTTCGTTATTTCGTCCCTATGGATGGCGAGTTGTTGAGAGAATGTAATTGCAAAGCTTGAATCATGCATGTACTTTACCTGGGAATAAAGAGGCATGCACAGGATGGGGCTGCCTGGCGGCAATCGAAAGCCTGGTTCCTTTCTATCGTTGGTCTAAAAGAGACCCGAAGCGCTGAAAAACTTTTTTTTTAAAAATATACAAATGAGAATACTAGTGACGTCAGTTTAAGAATATATCAGGGGGCTACGTTGCAAAATCTCTGCAGAGATTTCTTGGAGGATAAGCGGGTTGGGTAGCAAGACTGCATATATTTTTTAAAAACCCATAGCAGCCTCGAATGATTATTCCCCCCCCCTATATATAGAGTTTATACACTTTCACTAATTTTGTATGTCAGGTGAATTTTTAATGAACTGGTAACCTGCGGGTAGCCTCTTACCTGTATTGATATGATACCTTGTTTGCCAAAAAGAGAATGAGCTGGTTTGGGGCACTACAGGGAGAAAAAGAAGAATATTATTTATTACGCACAGCTTTGTCTAATGTGTTGTATAAGAAATGTACTGCTTCTTAATTGAAGAATTGATTCTGGCCTCTCACATGGTAATCTGCTAATGAAGTCATTGAAACAATTGGAACCTTGTAAGGAAAACTGATTGTTTCTTATTACCTTAATGTACTTTTAAGGAATATTTTATTTACCCATAGCAAAAATATGTATTTATTGATCATCTATATCCTTTATCTGCTTTGCTTTACAGTATTTAAAATGATATCCAAAAACAAAATGCTAAATGACATTTAACCCATCTGTTTACAGTCACTGCTGTTTGCCAAGGCTTTTTTTTAAGCTGGCAGCAATTGAAGTGGAACAAGGAATATTGTAGTGTATGTATCTATTTTATTATACTATTTTTTTCTTCAAGAAAAAAAGTTCTCAAGTTGTGATACATCAGCCAAATAAGAGTAGAGCTATATTTTTCATCTGGACCGTCATATCTTAAAATATTAATACAAATCTTAAGTCTTGTCCTTGATCATTGTGTATTATATCTGCAACTAATGGAAGATGTTGCTTAAACTACCCTGTTGAATTTGTTTTAAGATTAGCATAGCATATATCTGTTTATCCATAATATTAATCCATGGATTTATCCATAGTATGTAACCCTAACATGAATTGCACCTCAGCAGTTTGCCAGTCCTGGTCTTTCCTGATGAGTAGATCTTTGTGCTGGTTAGCTGGATAGCATCGCTGTTTTTTTTTTTAACAAAACAAATTGTAATACAACTGGAACACTATTAATGGGCTGATTGGTATCTGGTAGGAAAGATTAATTCTACTGAGGAATAGCTGGAAACCTGCAGTTTGCCTGTATACAATTAGGAATGAGCACTGAAAATATATTTTATTTTCTAGAAATGTAAGAATTGTCTATATAGAAATCAGATATTCCAATTTGCACAAATTATGAAGTGTATCCCTTTTATCTCTATAACTCATTTCATTTAAGCATTAGTTTTCAGCAAATACCTTACTGCTCTAAAATTATACATATATCAGATAACTTATTACCTTAAACTATTTTAAAAGCAGTTTATTCTTGTGTCTATACTAATCACAATTATATATAAATCTACAAAGTTCACTGCCAAATATTTACAAAATGACTCACTCTGAAAAAGGATTTTTAATGAATCTATAAAATTCAGATTACTGATCACAAGTTGTACAAGTCTGATGGTTTAGCAACTCTTATACAGGTATATTTCACTAATAGGAGTAACATGTATTTTTATCAAGTTTATATCTAAGTAATTTAAAGTCAGTTTAATCAACTGACTATGGCTATGGAATAAATTCAGATAGGCCTTTCTGTAAGCCTCTCTAAGTTCTTTCTAAAAACTGAATGGGCAGCTTGATTTTCTGAAAGTCAGGTTGTAATGGCAATGCTTAGAAGAATCTAGGATGTTTCAAGATACTCAAGTGCCATGAGGTGAGTGGTTGATTCCTCTCTCTTTCCATTTAGAATTGAATAAACTATCCTCACTCTGGAATTTGATTTATAGCAGCAGGAGTGCTGTGATACAACAATTTCCTTCCAAATTTTAGGAGTGCTTTGATTGCTGCATTTTTATTTTGCACTCAGATAAGTGTGGAAACACTATGAGGAAGAAAAGAAAGATGTCCCACCTGCCATAGATTATAGATCCCTGTGGCTTTTTCCAGGGTGAATGTGCCCCTTAAATAAATATTTCCTACACCTGTTACAGTATTAGAGTTTGCTATCAGTTCTTTGTGCAAATTAAGGTTGTAAGGGTATACTCACATGGAACTCTGCTACCTTACGAGTAAATAGCAGGTTATAAAGATGGTAGATTTAGATGGAAGGTGTAATTTTGACCTCTTTAATATTCTTTAGAAGATGCTGTGTTTAAAACCATTTTTTTCCTGAAAACTTTAACTCTGCAAAGAATTGTCTATGTAGTAATTTGAAATTCCAAATATCCTTGAATGTACATTAGAGTAGTTTTGGCTAGCGGAGCTCAAATTCTGGCAGTGAGCTCTTCATTTCTTTAGTAATTCAGTTGATTCTGTAATGACACCTGAGAATTTGTTATTCAAACAAATAGAATTTGTCAAATCTATATATCTACACAGGGAAGGGATATTAAGATACTATCCCTTAAAATATTAAAAGTGATATGAAATCCTTTCTAAAGTCTCTCATATTACGGAACTTCTGGCTTCCAGAATTATGTTTGATCGTCCTCCTGTTGATCTTCTGCAAAGTAGTAGAACATTGGGCTGTTTAAACAAATATTAGCAGGATCATTGTTGTGGAATGTTTTTATGATCATACAGCTATGTCTGTTCTTTAATCCTTATTGTTTTCAATAGATTATTGATATTTTTTATTTTTATTGTAAATTGCGAAGAATTCTTCAGTGAAGGTGGTATAGAAATACTTGTAATAAAACATAAACGTCCAGTTCTCCCATTTTTTCTGTATTATTTTTAGAAAGGAGACCTAGTTACTCCCATTTTATAAAATGCCATAAGTCATAGAGAGGACATTCAATAATAATAGTAATTGTAATAGTTCCACATACACAATGGATTTTCCCCACATCAACATGATTACAGCCAAAAAAAGTTGTAGAATTATAGCTTAAGAAATGGTAGATCTTCAGCTTTGATCTAGCACACTTGTATACAACTGTATACTCTGAGAATAGTGTTCTTTGAAACCTAATTTTCTTCAATGTCACATTAGTTAAATAATAGCACATTGTGCAGAAAGTTGCTTCATCGATGTGAATGTTAAGGCTGCAGCATGATTATTTTTTATTATAAGTAATAGTTCCTTGTATAATACTTATGTAAATAACATCAGTTTCATTATTATGTGTATGATGAAAATTAGCCTACAATTTACTATGGAAAGTTAAAGTTCCCTGGACACACATGATAGCTTTCATTTCATTTCTAGAACTATGGATTTCAGCCATATTGTACAAAGAATAGATGGTATTGTGGAGATGGGTCTTTCTGGGAATCATCCCAGAGAATAACAGAGAGCATACATTAAAATAATTAGTGCTGAGTGTTAAAAGCTGCCTGAATTTTAAAAAGAAACACAAAAGGAAATGCATACTGTTATTACCAGGATTTTAATAATAGAATAATTGAATATTCATATCTGATTCAAACAAGAGTAGAAAGTTAAAATTTTCATGTTGAAAAATATCTTGTAAGAATTGGTGTTTTTCAGAATTGATGAGATTCTAGCCAAGGATAATGTAATTAACTTTTCTAGTGGCTAATACTAACGGAAAGTTCAACAGCTTTAGGTTACTGTAATTGAGGTCTTTACAGGTCTTTATTTCTTAATGTATATAATAATTTGTTATTTCTCTTTAGGTTGCTTGAGAACATAAAAATAGCCCTCAATTCATTGCTATAGAAACTTACAAGTGTCTAACTTGGAAGTGAAAAAAAAGATAATTTGAATATTCAGATTGTGAAATCATTTCTGTGATATACGATCAAAACATTTATGTTCTTATTCTAAATCTGAAAGTGGATAACATAAGTTGAGGAAATATGACATAATATGACATAGGGGGGACCTCCTTTGCCAGATATTAAAGCATATTAGCTAATGTTAAAGAACTCGATTATCTGGTCATCATTCAGAGATAATTTGGTCAAAATTCACTAAAGAATTTTGAATGTTAGTGGATTCTGTTTTTATTCGCAGTAGCCAAATTGCTGTCTGATTGCAGTGGAGTTTAGCATAAGATTTCTATGTATATTGAAATGTGATAGTTTTCAATTGTTCTTTGTTAGTAATTGCATAGTTTTAAGTTGCTCTTTTAACATACAGGTATTAGCTACTTAGAATATAATGTATAATAACTGATAGGAGTATACATTGATGCTTTTCTTGTTAACTCCAGGACCTTGGCACCCCTTTGTAGTATGTATACATGGAAATAAGCACCATCAGGCAGGTTTCAGTTATAACAAAATATCTGTGATTTTTTTAAAAACAAAAATGAAAAGTGGCTCTTTATTCTAAGTTAGCTGATTTGAGATAGCTTTATTGACAGGTTTTGCCCTATGATGCTGCATTTCAGCCAATAGAAGATTACCAAGTGAGAGTTTTAGATAGTATATAGATTAGTGTGTTCTTTTATATTCAAATCCTTCAAATTATCACATCCCTGAGGCCCTGGGGGGAGGGGGAATTGCAGTCCAAAAAAAACTTTATTCTGAATGAAGTAACAATAACTAAAATAGGATGTATTCTTTTGTTTAAGAAGATATATTTAGAAATGTACCCTACTTGACTCTTTTAGATCACATTTGAGTCTCAGAGTATCCCCCAAAGTTACTAGTAAATTACCGGTATAAAATTTAAAATAACAGAAAACATTTAAATGGATTATAAAGTCATTTGATTGATTTAATTACATAAAATACTCAATAATTCAAAACTAGCTCACATTAGTGTTATGACCCCATCCACTTTTTTGAAGCAGTTTCAAGGATAAAATGTATCCCTTTCCATTAACATGTTTGTATCTCCTTGGTTTATAAGATTGCAGAAAAAATATTCTGGACTGCAACTTGCAAGATTTCCAGAACTGGTTATACATATAAAAACGATACAATTTAATAAAATGTAATTAAAACAAAAAACTAGACCCCATACATTTCTATACATGTTTTCTTACTCCTGATTTTTTAGAAAGGGAAGTAGATATTTATCACTGTAAATTATTTCTATTAAAAATGAAAAATAATTTTATTTTTTTTATATGGCAAAATGCTGGCTTGAATTTTGATTTGTTCTTGCAGAAGTAGTAGTAATTTTTATAGAAAATAGTTTCTTTACACATTATTTTGTATCCTGTCCCATATAAATTATTTACATAATTTTAGATGAAGGCTTGTAAATGAAAATGTTTTAGGATGCAAGTTTGAGAAATTGAAGAATCCTATATATAAGAGATTATTCATTAGTTTTTGTCACCCAGTTGCAAATATGATAGGAGAAAAGACAAGTGTTTGGAAATCAGAGCAGGATAAATGGGAAGAGGATATAATTACTAGGGTGTAGATCAAAAACACTCCATGAAGTGAGTGAAATGATTCTTTGAATTTGTTGCTCAGAATGTCAAGGATGCTACTTCTCAGTCTTCTTAGCATGTATGGACATAAAGCATTTCTGAGATTGTACTGAGCACTAATAATTATTTCAATTATAGATGCCTCAGCTTAATTACTATAGAAAATTGGGATAAGAGGTTGTTCCAAAGACTTCTGAAAGGGTTGAATATTGAATAGAGATTTCTGGGTCATAATTTCAATATTTATTTATAAAGTTATTGTTCAAATTTCAAATCCTATCTATTTTAGCCAAAGACGCAGGTTGCATTTGTGTTTGATGTGCAGCTGACTGAAAATAAGAAACATCTGTGAATCCTGTTTCACTTCTTCATTTACATTTTGAAAATCTGTGGAAAGGGTCAGTAGTGCTTCAGATTAGCATTTCATTAATTGTGACCCCCATTTGCTTCATGTTCTTTGGTTATGCTATCTTTCAAAACTTTAAACACATATGAGAAGAGTCAAATTTTACTTGAATCCTAATTTTTTGGAGATAGTAATTTAGTCATGTCACTGAGGATTGCTGCAATAAATTTCCTTTTCCTTTCTGATTTCATAAATGTTTCTTAAAAACGATTCAAAGATACTTTGCAGCTTTTTAGTTCAGATCTATAATATTCAGATATAAACTACCAGCAAAAATATTGGTTGCACTTCATTTGCTTCATAACAAGCTTGATCCTTTAAGAACAGAAATATTAACTTTTATTTATTTACTTTTTCATTCATTCAATTGATATGCTGTCCATCTCGCAGTTTGAGGTGACTCTGAGCGGCTTACAATGAAATAAAACATACAGATATAAACACAATTATACATATTTCACACACTTGTATGTAACGTTCTTGGCTATGCCATTTTTCTATGTTTTACTTTAAAAAAAAAGATTTAATAGTTTTGCTATTAAATTAAATTTATTTCATGCAAATAAAACTGGAATGAACGATAGACATTGTAGTTCATTTTGTATTTGTGGTACAAAACATTAGCATTGAGTTCACAATGCATGGTATCACTTTTATGCCGTTGAACAAGTTTAGCAGCATGGACTGAGTAATCATTATATTACTTGGCTGTCATCCATTGAACAGAAACTGGAGATCACAAGGTGGTTTTCCCTAGCTCCAGTGATGGCCTTTTTTGTTTCAAGCCCTCATCTAGAAGGCCATGGTGTGTTATCATATGGAACGTGGGCTTTTCTGTAATCTGCTTAGCTGCACTGCAGTTTGAATTTTCATTCTGTGTTTGAGTAATTTATAATTTTAATGAGACCATGGCTCTTGTGGGCTTTGAAATATATTAAAAGCTCTTTTGTGCATATGCTTTTGTTCTTGCTTAATAGGCTCAGTGTATTTAAACCTGATGAATTTTTATTCATGGATTTAGATGTCTGGGGATTAACTGAGGCTGAATATCACAGCATTCATCTATTTATGTTTGGAAACTGAATTGTTATTACTTATTCAAAAATATAGTAAAGTGGAGTCTACTAGTAAATTGTCACATAAATGCACCTGTTAATTGTCACATAAATGCATCTGCTTTGTGTGTATGTCTACTCTTACTCTAAACATTCCGTGTTTTACTGAATAAGTAAATTCCATTAAACTTGATTGTCTTCGGAGCTTCTTCCGAGAAAATGTATATAGACCAAAAGACATTTGGTACAAAATGGTCTGTTAACATTCAGGGAAATTCAAGCAGACAGAGAAATAGCATTTGTGATGCTAATTCAGGGTCAGTATATGTTTCAGTATTTCCTAGAATTCCTGATTGCCTAGGTTTTGCATTGATTGAAGTTACTTGTATATAGTCACTGCTTGATCAAAACATTCTGCAACACTATATCTGATTTGATCCCAATTGGTAGATCATTCAGGATGTTCTTATGAGTATAGGAACTTTTTCTTAGAGCTCTGCAAAGCATCTTAAAGAGATGTTTCAAACTAATGTGTGATAAAATGAAGCACATTCTTTAAAGGAGCTTGCACCATTGTTTTGAATGCTTCTCTAGTTATCTGGATGTACAAGGTACTATGCATTCTCTAACTTGTTCTTCTTCAAATTGAGATGTTTGAGTTAGTTTCAGGTGTGAGTGATTTTTGAATAATTTAGATTGTGGGAATTTAAATTATGAAAAGAGCTATTCAATAACACTGCCAGGAACCATATTCCTTTAAAACTTTTTGGAACAATAGGATAAGAAAGGTCATTTCAGAATAAAAATGGTACCTCCCTTCCTGGCCCCCTCCACAAATAGAAGTACAGTATTTTTAGAATTAGAGATTTCTGAGTTTCTGCCTTTTTAGTTATTTTCATTTGGAAAATCATTGTGTCTTTTAGATAATATTAACTACATTATTAGTGATACTGTAGTACCAATATGGGTTCATTTACATTAAGAATTTTAGTAAGCAATACAAAAACAAAACTGTTGAAGCCAACATACCATAACAAAAAATCCTATTCATTAGCAACTCATTAAAGATATAGTTTACTGTTGAGGAGGATGTAATTTTGCTTCCCAAAAACATTTAGTAAATTCCTCAGGAAATTTTATGTGTCTCTTCAGCTTTTGAAGGCAATATGGGTCAATGTTCTGTCTTTGGGTATAAATTCAGCCTTCTCCCTCCCCCCCTTTTTGTCTCTCAAAGTTAGTGTTGACTCATGGCAACTGCCTAGAACAGGGGTCCCCAACCTGTGGGCTGTGGCCCATTTCTACGCTGTGAGCTGTTTGGAACTAGGCTGCAGAAGCAGTGGGAGAAAGTGCACGTATGCATCCCCACTTGCACAACATGCTCCATTTGCACGAACACTGGGCACATGTGACCGCCACTCACACAATTGGAACTGTGTATGCACTTGCCGGCCACTCACGCGAAACCATTCCCGTTCCCCCCCCCACTGCCAGTCCTCAAAGCCAGAAATGTTGGGGAACTCTGGTCTAGAAAAGTCCCTGAAGTTTTCTTGACAACATTTTTGGAAGTGGTTTGCCATTGCTTCATTCCTAAGACTGAGAGAGAATGAGTGGCCCAAAGTTACCCACCTGAATTAGTGCCTAAGGCAGGATTAGAATTCACAGTCTCCCAGTTTCTAGCCTGGTGCCTTAATCACCACACCAAATTGATCTTCTAAATTCAGCCTATTAGGTCTTAGTAATAAACATTCAATTTTAATAACTATGGAACAGTCTATTCTCTGTCTGCTGTTTTTATCTGCATATTTTTTTGCTTATAAATTCCAGAATTCAGATTTTATATCCCCTACAAATGTGTTAGATGTTTTAAAAAATATAATTCCTGTGAATATTAAAATGGAATAATAGATATAGCTGTGTGTGCCATTGGTTTCAGTTGAAATTTATTTTAAAATATGGACTTTATTTGAAATATGGAGTTATCCTAAGGAGAACAATACCTAAATCATTCATAATCAGTAAAATGCTTGGTAAATCTCGATGTTCATAGAAAAACTGAGTAAAACATGATTAATAGGTTAAATTCATTTTGATTGTACAAATATATATTAAATAGAACATCCTGTTCTGTTACCTGCATGAATGGCCCTATCATGTCAGAATAAGATTCTTGTATTGTTTATTTGTTGAACTGGAGCAGACTTTTGGATGCATAAATAATTTTCTGCATGGATTTCTTTTTGGTGACACACAGTTGACATGCTCTGTCAGTTGTAATCCAAGATTATAGCAAACAAGATGTTAATTTCCACACACAATCTATATGTATTTCACTTAGAAAATGCTATTGTTTTAGGAACTAACAATAAAAAGGAATAATGGTTGTACTATCCTCAGAGGACCTGTCAATGAAAGATGTAATGGGGATTTAGGAATCTGGAAATGGCCAACTAATTTATGTGAATCCATTTTACTTCAAGTAAAAGGCAAAGCTCTATTCCGTCTGCACTGCATATTGCACAGCACAAGCTGTCTATAGAAAACCAGGTGGCTGCATATGGATAGTCCCTTGATATCATTCACTTGCTGTGTAATCTTATTATGCAAAGTTCTAATCTTCACCTAGAATGAATGCCTCTGGGTCAGAATATAGTCATATCAGGGTTTTTAAGGTCATGTTTTGTGATCCTTAGCTTATTCTTCTAAGTAGGACTGGGAATTAAAGGGTATTCCCCAGACACTAGCCGAAATAGACAGCAGAACCTGCTGCCTTTTTGGAAGACAGGACCAACATGAGGTCCCTGGTAGGATTAAACTAGATTTGTAGCTGTAGGATTTTTTAACAGATGTATTATTGGACAGGGAATAGGGGCCACCAGCACAGCGAAATTGGATCACGATTGACATTCTCAGGGAGTCTGCTGGCTGCTAAAATAGCAGCTGCATGTGGATTTGACTTCTTTCAGGTGAAGCGACTTCCAGTCATTTGGAAAGGATGGGATGAAAAGGAACCTTGGTGATAATTTTGATGTCTGCAAGATTTAGTACCAGTGTAATGAGATTATCGCTAACACCTTCACTGCAGAAAAAGCCACCTGGCGTTATAACTGGCAGCAACTCTGAACTAATCCTTTCCCATCTCTTGGATGTAATTCATGGAGTTCACAGCGATTTCTCTCCTAGCTGTGATTAATTTTATAAACCGGGGGTGGTGGTTTGTGAATCAGGTAATGAAGATACACTTACATGTTATATTGCTCCAGAATTACAATGTAGCTAAAATATGTGTTGTACAACAAAACCAACATTTTGAGAATACCTTTCCTGAAGTATTTTTTATCTGTCATAAAGACAGGATAGTGAGATAAAACATAACAGCAAATTGTCCTCAATAATTTTTAATTACCAAGGATTTCAGTTATAGGAAAAAGATGTTTGCATGTACAAATTGCCATATTGTACAACTGTTCTCAGAGATGAGAACAGTTACGTGCTATGGTAAATATAGTGGACGTATCATTTGAATGGTATTACAACACAAATTAAACTTGTGAGTTAGTGAACTGATATTTGAGTAGTCCAAACACATTTTTGGATTTTTTAATGCCAGTTAATATTTGTAGAAGACACCTAATAAAAGTATTAGGCTACCAGTAAATAGGTAATTATTGTTCAGTTAACAAATTAATATAGTTTTATAATAATAGTATGTGAAGATTTTTTTTACAAGAAAATGTTAACGTTGGTTTGCTAATTTAAATCCACAAATACTGTAGTTAAAACAGTTTATCTCAATTCAGTTTGTTTAGAACTCAGAATCTGTTTAAATTCTTAGAGTATTCCATTGAAAGAGTTCAAACTATGCAGCACAACACTTCTTTTTGTATAACTGACTTGATTTTATGAATTAGTGTGCATTAGTGAACATGTAATGCTACACAATCTTTTCTTGAATGGTAAAAAAATTTCAGTTACATGATAAATTAATTTATACTATTTAGAGTTCTAACTACAATAGTTACCACACATCAAGGCTGAGTGTTTATTCTAGAAGATTTCTGAGCTTTTTGAAGTAGATTTGAAAAATGAACTAACATTTTTCCATCTGATTATTCAAGCTTCTGATGCTTGTGCAGAACTAGTTTTACTGACTTTATAGTCCTTTGCATGGAATTTTCTTCACAAGAATTGTTTTTTCACTACTTTCTCCCAGGACTTAAAAAAAAATCTCAATCTAGCATAGAGTCTTTGTAATTGCTCATACATGTACTGACAAGATCTTACTGTATTTCAGTAACATACAAACAGTCTCCCTGATGGACCTGAGCAAACTACTCTTTTCCAAGCCGACTTTTGAGACTGAGGAGATCCCCTCACCCAAACTGTTCCTGGATGTGGTCCAGACGCAATGGGCCAATCCAGAAGCCTGCCCTCCTACCACAGGGATGGAGAAGAAGCTCTACCATGTGGCCTTAGACCTTTCTGAGATCCTGCATTCATCAACAGTCAATGGTCTGGTGGCAGCTCTAGCATCCTCCACCATCCTGCCCACAGATGCAGCAGACAACCTGAAGGCAGAGAATAAGAAGGCAGAATTTACCCTCCGTAGGACACACCAGACAGCTGCCTGGGTGGTCAAGGCTGCAACTGCTGCCTCCTTTTTTAATAGAACCTCCTTGCTCTGGCTTCACCAGATGCAAGAAAGGGTTCCACCTGATGACATCAGATCTCATCAGGACATAAACAAGCTGGTGGTGGCTGCCGAATTCTCAGCTGATGCCACACTAAACGCCGCCAAGTTTGACTTTAGGGCCTTTGCCTCCTCAGTGACTGGCAGGCGGAGACTAGATATAAGTGGAAGCTGGCCTCCGCTACCCTCAGGGGCAGCAAATTGTTTGGGGAGGCCCTGGACTCCATCTTGGTCGAGGCTAAGGATGGGAGGAAGGCTGTATCTTCCCAGTACAGGCGAGTTGATTGCCATCCCTCACCATACTTTCAGAGGTATTCCTTTCGGCCTACAGACGGGGTTTGACACTCAACCCCAGAGGGCCTATTTCAATAGATAGGATAGGCCTGGCTCCCGGAGCTGGCAACAATTCCAAGGCAAGTGGTCATTTCATGGCTCAGGAAGTCCCTTTCCCCGCTCCAGGTGATTGCATGTCCGTCCTTCCCATTGGTGGCCGCCTAAGCCTATTCCCTCACCAATGGGAGGCAACCACAACAGACTCCTGGGTGCTCAATACGATGAGACTAGGACTCACCTAGAATTTCTCTCCACATCCCCGAGTTTCAAAGTGCAGTCCCTCCAGTCAATACTGGAGAGTATTTTCCATGTGCCTATCTTGCCAACCCACTGGACATTCCTCCAGTTCCACTACGCAGACAGGCATTTCCAGTACAAGCCCCTGCCATTTGGCCTATCGTCAGCGCCAAGACTTTTACCAAACTGCTAGCAGCGCTGGCTGCACACCTCCGGACACTCCCCATGCAGGTCCAGTGCTACCTGGATGATATTCTGATTCTGGCCTCTGGGCAAGGGAAGATCTTAAGGTCACAGTCCAGGTACTACAGAGCCACAGGTTTTCGATCAATGTCGACAAAAGCCACCTGTCTCCAACCAACCACGTGATCCTGCAGCTCCATCGTCCAATGAGCATGCCTGCTCACCAGGTCATTGCAATGGTTCCTCCTGCCCTACCAGAAGGTCTGGCAGGAGCAAGTGCCCTGCCAAGGTTCCATCGAGAGTGCTCCGGTCTGTCCACTGATAGATGCCCCTGGCCATAACCAGAGGATCCATCTTCAAAGAACCCAATTGCCTGAGCGGGGACAATTTCTCCTCTATAGTAATTTGGACCATACAGGCCTTCAGGAGACTGTCTACCAATAGAATCTATAACACAACTTGGAAAACCTTTTGCGATTGGTGTTCCAAGACAGACATTAGCCCCACATCTGTGTCAATAGCACAGATTCTGGAATTCCTTCAGGATGGGCTAGACAAGGGCCTATCCCCCAACATCATACGTAGCCAGGTGGCAGCCCTGTCCTCAATTTTGTCATATGGGATCTGCAGTCCCTAGCGCAACACCCCACTGTCCACAGGTTTATTAGAGGTGCAACAAACTTAAAATATCCGCAATATCCTACATGAGAACTGCCCAAAGTTTTGCAATCTCACAGGGGCCCCCTTCAAGCCACTAAGATCAGCTAGCCTGCACTTCCTCTCCTGCAAGGTAGACTTCCTTGTAGCCATCATGTCGGCGAGGCAAATTTCCCAACTGGTAGCCCTCTCTTTGAGAAAGGACCTGTGTATATTTTACCCCAATAGGGTGGTCTTGCAGTTGGACCCCTTCTTCATCCCCAAGGTGAACTCATGGTTCCATAGGGCCCAGGAATTAATCCTGCCAGACTTGTGCCTGGAACCGTCTCACACCCTGGAGAAGAAGTGGCACACCTTGGACGTCAGAAGGGCCCTCCACATATATATTATATTCCCATTTGCCGCTTTGGCTGCCTTTCTTTGCTCAGCTCTTTTGATGGTTTCATCTGAGAGCCATTTGCACTTTTTCTCTGGCTTCCTGTATGGTACTGTATGTGTTGTTCTGCAGTTCCAATAATGGTCAATTGAATTTCCTGCCACAGTTCATCAGAAGTCTTCTCAGTAGTGTCCAGTAGTTGAAACCAATTTTTCACCTCAATTGTATATGTAGTTGGAATTTTGGTGACATCAGACTTTGGAGGCACTGCCTTTTTGATGGTGCATAGTTAGGTTTTAATCTTTGCTACCAACAATTCATGATATGTACCACCCTCACACTTGGCTATGTTTTAACAGCAAGCACTGAATTGGTCCATCAATGACTGCATAGGACATAGTCAAACTGATTATGGTGAAGTCCATTGGGTGAGGTCCAAGTGTATAAGCGGTGCTTGTGCTGTTTGAACCATGTATTCATGATCCTAAATAATTTTTCTTGGCAAAATTGTACCAAATGACCACCTGCATTGTTCCTCTCACTTAATCTAAAACTGCTAGTGATGCCTGTCTCTGCTTGTTTGACAACTTTTGCATTGAAATTACCCAGAATGTAAACAATTGTCTTTTGGGGACACTTGTTTCAGAGTTTCTTGGACCATGGCATAAAAGCCCTTTATTTCAAGCTCTGTTTCAGCAGTTGTTGGAGCAGACTTGGATAACTGTAATGTTGAGGGACTTGGCACAAATTCTGATGGTCATAATTCAGTCATTGACAGTTAAAGTTTCCCACTGCTCTAGCAAGTTTCTTGCTTACAATAAACACCACTCCATTTGTTTTCCTAGTATCATGTCTTGTGTAATAGACACTGAAATCCTCAGACTGGAAAAAGTCATTGTCTGACCAGTGTAGCTCACTAACATACAGGAGATTAATTTCCAACCTGATCATTTCCTGTTATCCTATCGTTGGGTAGTCTATCTGATATGTTTGAGACCCTTTCCATAACATTTTGTTGGCAAGTTATTTGCAGATTAGATTGTCAGGTCTTTCTCCAACCTTGTAACTCACTTTTTGACAGCTGTCAGGGACAGCAACTGCCGTGGTCCTTGTTAACCTGGGTGAAGACTGATCCGATATAGGATTCTTTTTCTGTTGTCTCATCATGTTAATGCGTTTGTGGATACTCTTAGTCTGACTCCTCAGTTGAAACCTGTGTAGCTTGGATGACCCTTCTGGTATACTATCTTGTGGTATACCTCCAGCATAGCTTCCAACCTTAACAGAACACACAAGCTAAGGGGCATCTATATGGAGGACAAATAAGTACATAAATAAAAAATTAAAGGAAGACTTTATTATTATATCTGCTGATAGTTAACTTTATAGTGCTTCACTCCAATTGTCCTGTGATAATAATTGATCTCCCTACAATTTTTCTTTGCTTAAACTGGGTATGTTAACCATTTCACACTAAGAATTTCATTTATACTTACCCCTAGTTGGGATGTGATTACTGAATAAACTATGAATGTAATTAATAATATACCATACTATGATGAAAAAAAATATTGTAGTCATTTAATGGAATCATACTTTAATATGAGAAAAGATAACCTATAAGCCAAAACAAAAACAGTTGAATTTAATACTAGATGTAGTAAATTAATTTTTGAGGAAAGTCCCCATAGTCACAGAGCTACTCAAGGGGGCATAAACAAGAGTTAAAAATCATAGTAACAAAAGAAGAACCAACATGATTAAACAGTGTATGGTGACATCTTCATTCTAAAAACTCTTTCATAAAATGGATTAGATATACATATTTTAGTGTGGTTAAAATATTATTTGATTACTGAAGACTGAAATAACTTTGTTGGTCCTGGTTTATATCTAGTGTTAGATTCTCTTTATTCTTATGGATTTTCATGTGTAAGGCAGGACTAGAACTGTTTCCAGCTTGGTGCCTTAACTTCTAGACCAAACTATTGCATTTTGATTGAATTCTTCAGTGTTGCTTGAATAATATAAATATGATATACACATCTCTGCAAAAATGACTAATTAGTGTGCTTTTCTTTAAACTAGGACTAACTGCGCAACTATTATACTGTTATGTTGCAAGATGTAATTGGAAAGACTTTCCGACTTCTGGGGTATACCATTCAGTATGGGTGCATAGCCCATTGTGTTTTTGAATATCTTGGAGGAATTGTGATGGTAAGTTAAAAGAAGCTAATTTTGATGAAAACAAGGATATGTTAGTTTCCAATTTGTTACTTTTGAGTCTACTAATATTAACATCTTTGTATCAATAGTCTCAGCAGATGGCAGCATCTTTCTGATATGGCCTCAGCTCAGAAACTAAGACAGATTAGGCCTGGTGGTTAATAGTGAAATGAGACACTAGCTTAGTATGAAGACTAAACTATGTAGGAAGTTGAAAAAAATATCCCAAAAGAACCAAGAGAATATTTGTAGCTCTAGTTGAAATGAAGGGTCCTTGGTACTCTCTGAGCTTGATTGTTTTCTTGCAGATGTTTCATTACCAGAACTAGGTAACATAATCAGTGCTAGTAGGGAGTGGAGTTTGCTCTCATTTTATGTTCTAGCACAGGACTGTCAAACTGGTGGTCTGCGGGCTGGATTCGGCCCATGGAGGCCATGCCCACCCCGGCTCCGCAAAGGCAAAAAAACATTGTGCAGGTCACAATATGGCCTGCAACGTGATCTAGTTTGACACCCCTGTCCTATCAGCTTGCCCTGTCAATTTTGGTGGGAGTGGTCTTAGTGGTTCTTTGATTGGGCTGATTACTATTAGCTTATTTGGCAGTTGCTTGATATTTCTATTCACTTAGGAGATGTAAGTGGTGAGAGGAAGAAGTGAAAGGGTCAATGATCTCTAGCATGGATCCATGTTAAATTAATATGTAGGTTAGATAACGGTTTTCTTGTAGAGCTGTCAAAGCTCATTTCAGATATTTTAAACTCTAGCAATATCTCTAGTAAAAGTCCAAGAAGTTTGGAATCAAAATCCATAAATACTAATAACTAACTGGTATAATTGAAAATACAGTTCTATAAGCTTTTGTATTACAGTGGTACCTTGGTACTTGTTAATTGGTTCTGGGAGGCACAAGTACCAAAAACGACTACCAAACACATTTTCCCAATAAGGAATAATGTATTGGTCATGAGGCAACCGACACTGACAAGTTCTAGCTTGCACATTAAATACCAAACAAATGAGTACCAGGAAAAAAAATGTTTTGCATCAAAATGCATTAAGTACCAAATTTGATGATTTTAAAAGCAGTCAAGGTACCACTGTATATTGTTAGTAACATTAGTTTAAATTAATGACATTGTTTTCCATGAACTCTTAGCTACTAACAAGAATATTTTGGAGTCTTTGAAATAATTTGGAAAACTTAACTTATTTTCGTCATTTGCTTCTTTAGTGTACAGGACCTTCAATGGAGCCTACAATTCAAAATTCTGATATTGTATTTTCAGAGAATCTTAGCAGCCACTTTTATCGTATTCAGAAGTACGTTGCTCTAATTTTTTATAGTTTACCTGAACAAGTATTTGTATGCTTTTTGTTAAGGAACTTGTGGCTTCCTTTATCATTTTCTATATTAGTATTATTCATACACTTTCAGATCGTCATTCTACAAATATTAAAAGAGTACCATTTTATGGTTGATGGAAGCTTTATTCACTATACCTTCATAGTGCTTATTTAAAGGTTATCTTACTTTGTAATGGATAGCTAGAGATTGTCATCAGGATGCAAAATCAGGATGCAGTTATCTCCAGAAATGTAAATACCATTTTTATGTTATCCAAATACTATTTTATTAGTAGTTTATGGAGTACCGAATGTGTGCATAATGCTAAACACTATGATAAAAATCTGGATTGCATGCATTAAGCCAAGCATTTACAATCAGATACTTATTGCTGTTGGACAACAATTCAAACATAGCTTGTGGTGAACCACAAGACTTAAAAGTAACTATGAAAATGAAATAGTTGTGTTTCCAGGTATAAGCCTATGTCCTAGAAGTCACCTTAGGTTTGTTTGCATTTTAAGTAAAAGTTACTTCTTGCCAAAGTCTCCATATGCTCATGGAATTATTACTGCCTATCAAAAAAGGAAGGATATTTTATTTAGTACAAGTCACCAACCCCCAGGCCATGACCCACTACTGAGTCATGGCCTATTTGGAATTGGGCCGCATGAGTGACTGGCCTG
The DNA here is from genome assembly GCA_032467955.1 of Pseudoxenodon macrops. Lineage (NCBI taxonomy): Eukaryota > Metazoa > Chordata > Lepidosauria > Squamata > Pseudoxenodontidae > Pseudoxenodon > Pseudoxenodon macrops. Next base: position 95,841 of record JANHFT010002993.1, on the reverse strand, counting down.
AGCTGCTAGTTGATCTGCGGGCAGGTGCGTGTTGGCCTCTTCCTCCCCCCCCCAGCGAGGCTGAAAAGCCGCAAAGGTTGGGGATCACTGATCTAGTCTTTTGGTTGGCAGGTAAAAACAACTACCTTCCCATCTGTCCTCCAATACTGCAGCATTGGAATTCTCTTGCTCAGTAGACTGAAAGCAAAATAATCTGAAGTGCCTGGAGGATGTGAGCTGCATTAGAATAACCACATTCCTGATTTGGGGTAAATTTTAAATTGTGTTTTTCACTTAACAAATTGCTAGATGCTGACTTTTCCTTATGGCCTTTCCGTAGAGGTGATATTGTCATTGCAAAAAACCCAGCTGATCCCAAAACAAATATTTGTAAAAGAGTAATGGGCCTGGAAGGAGAAAAAATCTGTACAAGCAATCCCTCAGATTTTATAAAGACCCACAATTATGTAAGTATTAATTTTGCTTTCAAATCTTTCATATCTTGTACTGGCATTTTTGTTTTCATGCCTTTTAATTAAATTTCATATCATAAAGCAGGAGTGTCAAACTCAATTTCATTGAGGACCATCTATATCTATAGGCGCAATAAGAAATCCAGAGAGAAACCAGGAGATCTGAGCAGTATTATACCTGACCACATCACCTTACCAACAGTAGATCCTTGTTGGTGTCAAAGCACATGAGTTGATAGGAATGAAATCAGACACATAAGACAAGTTTAGAGTGCTGTTTTGTATAAGCTTAGTGCAAAATATATTTTCAAGACTTTTAATAAATGTGTTTATATCTATATCTATAATGACCATGTATGAATATGTACAGTAATAAATCTATGTATATAGTCTACTAATAAAAGTTAACCAAAGTATTTAAATTTTTATTCCTTCACTTTATAAGACCAATGCTCAGCTGCTACTAGTTTCTTCCTCATCTCACATTTACTTACACCAGTACAGAGTTAGAAATGGTAATAATTTCTCTCCTTAACAAATTCATGACCAGTTATCTGGGACCTGAACCACATGGAGTCTGACCACAGTCTGGATCCCACCTGGCTCTTTTTGTAGGTTCATTCTTTGGCTTTAGCTGCTGCAAGCTCCTTCCTAGTTCTTCCTGGCTTTGGGTCATCTAATCTTCATTCTCTCAGCTGTCACTTGTTCCATGTCTGATTGCCTCTGCAGTACATCTCCCACCACACAAAGAAGACCTTCTCTACCCTCTTCTGTCTACCTACTGTGATTTCTTTTATACTTCTTTCTTTTTGAAATCTACAGGCCAGCTTGCAAGTGATTCGAAGAGTTCAACCCTTCCCCCCCCCCCGTTTATTGTGGAACTGCCAACATGCCAACCCTGTGCACCTGACCACCACAGAGAAAAAACTGACCTAAACAGTTGCATGTAACATTTTTTTTGTTTCAGGGAAGTTCATCTTTCCACAAGACATGGGGTATTTAAAAACAACTCTGCTCAACATTATTTACCGTATTTTTTGGAGTATAAGATACACCTGAGTTTTTGGCCAGGAAAATAGGGGGGGAAATCTGCCTACCAGGTATTCATCTGGCTAGCATCCTTAGTCTGGTCAGCTTCAGCACAT
>JANHFT010002993.1:80542-94144 GCA_032467955.1 Pseudoxenodon macrops | reverse complement strand
AAAAAAGCTTTGAAAAAGCTACATTCGGAGTATAAGACACACCCAAATTATCAGCCCCAATTAGGGGGAGAAAAGGTCTTATACTCAGAAAAATACAGTAATTTCCTAGAGGTGGGGGATGCACAATTATCTCTGTGATAAGAAATCTTTAGGTCAGATTTCTTCAACCTGGAGAAGTTCAGGTTGCATAAGTATGGACTTCTACTCCTAAATTTCCCCAATCTGCATGATTATTGCTAAGAATTCTGTGAGCTAAAGCTCATGTCTGAAGGGCATCTAGATTATAGAAGGTTATGCTAAGCATTATCAATTTTGATATAAAGGTGGAAAGGGAATCATAGAGGACTTGCATTTCCTGTTTAATTCATGATTATATGAACAATAACGAACACAGTTTTCATTGGTCAGAGGTTTAGAATGGGAAGAGAAATAATTTAGCATTGAAGAGGAATAGGCAGGACATTATAAAAGAAGGAACCCAAATTTGATTATGTTTGTAGAAGCTTTTTTTTTTTTTAATTAGACAATACTTGGAAAATTTGGGGGAGGATGAGATAAGAAATATGGTTTTTTTCTACTTACATGTGCTGTGAGCGATGTTAATTTCAGAGCTTCTGGGGGTTGCAGTGGCAGATAAAAGACAATTTTGCTTTTATGGAGCTGAAGACCTCAGCATATAGAGGAACTGATGAAAGGATCGGCTCCTCAGAATTCTTCTCCAGATCAAGGAGTGATCAAGGCTCACCCACAAATTTGTTCCACACTGAATCCTCTTCCAAAGTGATTGTAAAATAGCAATCTTCAGAGTTCTGATGAGAGGAAGACAGCTTGTCTAAGTGGCGATTTGGCACTTTCAAAGAGACACTGACTTTGCCCATTTCCTCTCATAACTTAGGAAGTTGTTTATTATTGATTTACTAGAAATTAAGAATCTTCTGAAGTTAGGATTTTATTACACTGGGAGAAATTCTTTCTGCCTTAAATAAAGGAAGCTCCATATAAATCTAAAAATTAGAATGCTTTAATTTTTGGAAAACAAAAGAAGGACTATAATGTGGATTTTGGAAAGTTAAGGATCTAGGTCAGTGATGGCGAACCTATGGCACGCGTGCCACAGGTGGCACACGGAGCCATTTCTGAGGACACATGAGGTTTTGCCCTGTCAGCTCCAGTGTATTGGTTTTCAGCTTTGATTTTCGGCAATTTTTCACTCTCCTGAGGCTTCAGGACACTTCCCTGAAATCTCCGGAAGGTAAAACATAGCCCAACAGGCAAACCGGAAGTCACTTTTGGTTTGCCCATAGGGCCGTTTTTCATCCTCTGGAGGCTTCAGAATGCTTCCCTGAAGCCTCCGGAAGGTAAAAAACGGCCCAACAGGCAAATCGGAAGTGGCTTCAGGACGCTTCCCTGGAGCCTCCGGAGGGTGAAAAACGGCCCAACGAGCAATTTTTGGCACGCAAGAAGAAAAAGGGTAGCTATTACTGATCTAGGTAGACTTGAAATGAATATTTCCTATGAGGTATTAAAAAAATTATCAATAAATATATAAAGACCTGACTTTGAAATTGATTTAAGAAATCCTCCTGTGGGAAATTTTTGTTGATGGAAAATAAACAGATGATAACAAGGGACTTTGAAAGTTGACTAGAGGGAATAGGGAGAATTAAGTGTAATTAAATGAGAAGCAATCCAGTAATACAGTGGAGCAATACTATTTGACTAGAAGAAATTAAGGCTATTTAGGAACAAGATACTCAGAAATTACTTGTTTGATACTATAATAGAAGATATAAAAGAAAAACAGATTCTATTGAATAAAAAAGAGTCTGAGTATGATTTGAATGTGGATCTGAACTTTAAAAAAAGCCATATTACAAAAGTGACACGGAAAAGATGACATGATGGATTTACAATGTCTTAATAATTGAAGGGGATATATAAATAAGAGAATGATTTGGAAAGTTTTTTTAAATCTTGGATTTACAAAAATGATGGGTTAAACTACTGAAGCCGATCCTAAAAGGAGACAAAGAGAAAATGATAAGAAACCAACATATATGATTTTCTTTGACAGGACTAAAGATCAAGCTTTTTAAAATTAAGCAGATATAAAAATAAAGTGAAATTTGATGGGGATTAAAATATGCATGTTGTGGTTTCTGATAGCTATTAATGAGCTTTCTTTTGGACCAGGATCGAATGACAAGGCCTTAAAGATCTGTTTATAAGTGAGAAAAGATTTATCTTATTTCTTAAAAGAAAGTGATTGGATTATAAAATTGATTTCTTTGAAGGTTAAAATATGTATCTTATTATTTCTGATAGCTCTCAATAGACTTTTGTTGATTAGTATTAAAAGATGTGTTTTTACAATTTGATTATTAATAAGGGAAGAAGAGGTGTTTTTAAATTGAAATATTAGAGAAGGCGTTACTGAAATGGTTTATACTTTTCTGGAGTGAGGGAGTCATCTTTCATATATATATATATTTCTCCCTTTGCACCTTTTTATACTTTTTTGTTTGTAGTCATATTTTATCTTTGCATTTGTAAACTTTAATAAATTTTTGACTCTGGCTGTTCCGTTAACTCCAAAACTTAGCCAATCCTTTATCCCTGTCCATTATTGTCCTAATGCTATCCATCAGGCATTTAATTATTGGGGGCTGATTGTCAGATACTAAGATTTTCCTAACATGTTTAATACTCTCTGGTTATGTTGGAAATTGTATTTTGTGTTCATGATTCCTAATGTTTTTGTAAGCAAAAGCCCCTCCTCTTTTCACAGACATCTGGCTTTTTAAAAGGAGGTCCTTCATGCTATTAGGAATGTATTAGTAGGGTGTTTGAAGATACTTTATTTTCTAAACTTCTGTAAACTGTTTAATTTTTTAAGGTAATGGTAGAGCAAAATATTAGGATCTTTCCCTTGGGAAAATTGTGGATGAAGTTGGAGTTGGCATTTTTCTCCAAGGATGCAGGGAGTCAGTTCTTAAATATATTCCCATCTGGAAGCACATTTAAGCTTGCCCCTTAAGTTAATATTCATATTTCCCTTTTGCTTTTGAGAAATATGTAGGGATGGTAAAATACATGGAATCACTATCTCAAAGCACTAACTGATACATTCCTGTTTAGAGGATAAATGGAGTTTGGATTTGTGTCCTCCCCATCCACCACTTCAGAAGAGCTAATCTTGTTACCTCTTTTTGTCTCTTGTTCTGTCTACCACACTCAACAACCACTCCTCACTCTGCCTTGACTTGCCATCTTCCAACCAACAAATCTTTTAGTGCTCGTTTTCTCCAGTTTCAAACCACTTAGCTGTTCCATCTCCACCAAATTTTCCATTTTTTCCCTTGTTCAGTCCAGTTCTTCTCACTCTGCTAATCCAAATTTCCCCCCCATATTTCACCTCTTCCTTTCATTTTGGTCGTGGCCCTCTGGGACAAGGAGGAATCAATTTTTTTATTTCTTTATTTTCATTCACTTATTTTAGAAATTTATCTTCCGAGTTCTAAAATGTTTAACTTCACATTAGTTTTAATAGCCTTTGAGTTATTTCAGTATATATAAGTCCAGGAACTGTCCTATTTACTATAGCTGTTGTACTATGATTGATATAAAGCAATTTCTTTATGTCTGAATCCCTAGCATATTGTTCATATGCGGTCCATATTAAAAGGCTTCTGTCACATTGTAAGGTCACCATTATTAATTTTTAAATTATAAGGAGGGACTTGCTGGTTTGTGATGGTCATTAATACAATATTATGTGTTGTGAATCCTGCCTGCACATAGAATGAACTGTGATATTAATTAGAACTTTGACAAGCCCTCTCTGATAAAATGATGAGATTATTCGTAATTGATGTCACAATCAATTACCATTTAGTTCATCAGAAGCTTACTAACTGGTCTAGCCTTAGTGCTGGCCTCAGGATGTTGATGACTGTGTGGCTGCTCTGCTTATACTATTACTGTGACAGTAGAGCAAGATTTTCAGTCAACATCCTAAATTAACTCTTTTAAAGTCTATTAAATAAATGAATGTCATACTGGTCCAACCTAACATTTCCATTTGGAGATTTTTGTCTGTATTGCAGTGTTTTGGGGAGCCTATTACAGAGTATTTATTGGATTTCTTCCCCTTGAATCTAAAAGTGTAAAATTATTCATTTGCTGCAATTGTATAACATATGAAACTAGGCTGTATTAATTGCACTGCTTTTCACCTACATATTTGTTCTTTAATTTTAATATTTCTCAGGTACCTAAAGGACATGTTTGGTTAGAAGGTGATAATCTCAGGAATTCTACAGATTCCAGGTGTTATGGTCCTGTTCCATATGGATTGATAAGAGGACGAATTTGCTTTAAGGTATATTCCTGTAATCTAAAATGTGTTAATTTAACAGTTGTTATAGTCTCTGGGCTTAAGCTATGACAATGAGACATGTTCATTAGCTAGTGAAACACAGGGACCAGGGTGTTAAAATGTTACAAAGAACATGATCTTCTTAAACAAGATTGTGTTTAAGCCTTTACAAAGTATTAGTTAAGTATATACCTACATAAAAATATGCACACGCGCACACACACAAAATCCCTCCCTCTCAACAATTTGTTTGACTTTCTCTTTTCACGATTAAAAACACCACCATGTTGAACCGTCATTTTTTATTTTGCAGCAAATATAACAATAGTAAATATACTAGTTTAAACCCAACAATTTACACAATGGGGCTTCCCTTCCTGCTTTCCAAATATTACAGTGTCTTTCTTGGTAACAGCATATGTGATATGTAGAAAATCAGTGGTCTGCCTTATGCACACCTTTTTCACTTCCACAACAGGTACTAAAATACCACTTACTCCACACTTTCAGAGGCTCCACTGTTTTTCTTCTCTTCAGTTATTCCTATGCTGATTACTGCTTTTCTTTAACCAGTTATTGATTCCTAAGAGTACCTGAACTCTAATTCCTTGTTTGCTTAGTTGATTCAGAAATCCTCAGCGAGGGATTTGCTAAAAGCTTTTCAGAAATCGAAGTATAAAATCTTCCAGATCAATATTTACATGTTCACAGTGTCAAATAACATAAATGGCTGTAGTATAAGGCTTTTCCTTATAGAAGCTGCCCTTCTCTTCCTCAATATTAGGCGTAACATGCTTTTAGTGTGATGGATCATCTTATAAAAATGGTTTTATGCCATTCTCCCATAAACAGAAGACTTTAATGATATATTTTTCAAAATTATTTCAGCTTTCTGCCTCAGCCTGGGTATATTTCATCTGTATTGTTTCTTATGCAATTGTAGTTTGCTGGTTAACTCTCATATTTTATAATATTTATTCATAATTCATCTATTTTGTTTAGATGAGTGTCTGCCTTTTCTCTATTTAGTTGAAATAGAGGAAAGCTAAAGGATGACTGCTGCTCAACATGTTAAGCAATTGTTTGTTTTATTTCACAGCTTTGGCCTTTGACAGATTTTGGGTTTCTGCGTTCAAGTCCCAACAGTAACAGGATTTGTAAAGGCTAATTGATTTATGTTGTCATCTTTTTTAAAAACTTTCAAATGTGATTTATATTTTTATATTCAATAAATGATGTATCATGATTCATGATTATTTTTAATTTAGTTTTAATGAAACAGAGAGCCTAAAAATTATCATCACATTCCTTTTCTTCTGAGAATTTTCACACATATTCAACCATTTGGAATGCAAGAATTAAACAATTTCAGATTGAGCTATTCTTTACTTTTCCAGCTATTTACAATACCAGCCGCATTGATGTATTCCCTAGATGGCACATCATATAATTTCTATAACTAATGAACATGTATCACAGCTTACTAATGAAACATCTTCAACTTCATTTTTGGAAACAATGTATTTTCCACCACATCGGCAGGTGAAAGAATAACAGTGATCACCTGTTGAAACAAAAGAAATCAGTTTCAATGATTCCTCACGTATCACTGAAATGCTTATATTGAATAGAACCTCAATTAAACATTTAAGGTAGAATAATAAACAATTTGCATAAGAAAGGAACCTATGGCATAATTTTATATTCCCACACAGAATGAAGTCAGGCAATACCCACAAGAGAAAACATATTTTCGGTTGTGGTTGAGAGACAAGTTTGTAAATGCCTTTTGTGATACAGCTTTTTTGCTATTCTAGAAAGCCTGATAGCTAGAGGGGGGAAAACATGGTGAACTACCTGTTCTGTAACTTAATCCACAGCTATATTTACAATCACTTGCATATATTTACAAAAAGCATTTTGCACTACTAATTGAAAGACTTTCTAACTATCAACATATCAAGTCTGTTAAATACCATACACAAAATAAATCATTACACAAAGCAATTTGCTGTACACCAAAACAGTTTCAAAGCTGGGACAGTAAAAAAGAGCAATCAAAATTCACTGGTTTGTTATGATTAGAAAAGAATGATGAAGGGCAGTGATGTAATTACCAAGACCTGTTTCTTTTTACAAACAGTAAATTTAAATTACTTAAAGTATTTCATACCACACAAACATTTAACTGATAGAACTTGTGACAACAGGAAGAGGTAATAGTTATTGGTATGGATGCTTTTAGAAGAAAGCTAGACAACACAATGAATGTTATTTCTAACACCTTCTGATTGACTTCATTTCTAAACAGAATCATCAGTTTCAGGGGTCGCAAGATTCTGAATACAAGTTTCTGGGGTGTAAACAAACAGCTGTTACCTCTGCAACCAGCTTATTGCTTGCTATTCTAGCAGTACTCATTTATACATTAATATTTCAGTTCACATATCAGGTGGTTTCACATAGCTTACTGTGATTCCAGGTCATATCTTCAAGTGAAACCTGAGTATCCACTGGACATCCTTGTTCTAATTCATATTCTATGAAAAAACAAAAAGACATCATTTTCAGCAGCATTGGGTAAGATAAAGGCTGTAAACTCACAACAGCATACTGATTTGTGTTCTGTTTTCATACGCTCAAGAGGAAAACACAATGTCTTCTCTTCACAATAACTGCTCTGTGAGGTAGGTTGGACTGAGAAAGAGACTGACTCTTTCACAGAAGTAAGCCTCTGAGTGGATGAGAACATGGTTCCAAGAAGTGAATGCAGTTCTGACAAATTTAGTTTTAAATCATTTCTCCAAGAACTGCTCATGCTTTTGATACATAACACAACATTCTCCATTAAATTATTTTTCTCCTGAAGCATGTTAGCACACCTCAGCATTTGTACGCTTCTTCTACCTGTCATGAGGAAGAACAATACCAATGAACAATACATTTTTATTCTAGCTATTACATAAAATAAAAAGTTGATGAAAAATATTTCTTCTGAGACAACATTGTAAGCATGTTACTTGTTTTCAACCACTGTATGCAGGTAAGTCTAAAAAAGAGTTTTCATTAAATTGTCTTGTTTAATATTTCTCATTTCTCATCAAACGTTTATCTTTTTTTTTTTTTAAAGAGGGTGTATGTGCCTCCACAAATCTTTTTCTGGTTCCCAGCCTAGCTATCCGACTGCACCAGGGGTGGGTTCTGGATATTTTTACTGTTGGATCGCTCAGGGTCACGCTGCATGTGTGCATGTAAAGTTCGCGCACACAGCAAAAACGCTGATGCACATGAGCAGAAGCAAAAATTAGCTTATGTGTAGAAGGAAAATCCAAGATGGCGGCACCCACGGAGCCACCGACAGGACCAGCTCCGTGACATCATTGCCAAGTTACTACCGGTTCTATAAAACCGGATAGAACTGGTAAGAACCCACCTCTGGATTGCAAGTCTAAACACTGACGGTGCAAATTGTGTTAAGTCTTCATATCCAAAACAGAAAGACTCCTTCTCTCAAGAATACTTAACTTGGGCAGGTGGGTGGGATCAACAATCCACTAAAAATGTAGAACCTCAGCTAATTCAAATAAATACCATACAATGAATCAACATTTGTTTTGCTGAAAAACAAAAGTTTCTTTTTTTCTCATACTTGAATGGTGGGTGAGTGGGTGTTGTCCCATTTGGAAATGTGTCCACCTCAACCCTGTGTTTGACATGAGCCTGTGCAGTTAGCATTTGAAAAGCTTTGATGGCTTCCAGAGGCCCTGATCCGCAAGTAATCCAATGTGAGATCTTCTGGTTGAAGTTAAGATCTGATATTAGTATCTATTTCCTATTACACTTCAAGAAAAAACACAACTTTGCGGAAATGATTAGTCCGATCCAATATAGGTTTAAACTGCAACATGATCTTTCCAGGGCAATAAAGATTTCAAAAATATCTACAGAGAGTATTATAGTTTATCTTTCATATTTATACAAAATGTTTCTTAAGCGTCAGAAAGGACAGCATGTATTAATAGATACAAATTTTAGAGGTGTGTGTGTATATACAAATACACATACAAAGAGATTCATCTTCCAATGGAGTTTAAACATGTATAATAAAAAAACAGGTTAATGCAATAATAGTATGTGATCTTTATAAGATAAAATAATCACAATTAAGATTAACAGCACACAAAGCACTATATAATACAAATGCAAAGTGAAAAATGGGATGGTAGCTAGATAATTAACTCATAGTATCATTAACACTGGCAAATCTATTAACAAATTATTTGAGATTTACAGTGTAATAATGGTTTTCTTACAGGATAATAGAGTAGTCTCCATAGAAGATAAAACTTTATCATTCACTGCTTTGCATACAATTTCATATTTTTTATGTGAAATCTTAATTTAACTATTGGGATTCCTTGCTTTCCCAAATTAAATAACAATTATTCAGTAAGTTATGCTGAATAATATTAATTATTATTTACAAAGTTTAATGAATATTTAAGTATAGATATATTAAATGTACAAAATGTATTAATAGAATATCAAATGGGTATAATATTTTAAAAGTTTAGAGATAAGAAATATATTGAAAGGGACTACATCAAACTTAGAATCCACATCAATATAAAGAGACTGAGTTAGAACATTCTCCTGACTGAATATGAAAGAAATATTCTAGAAGAAATGTTATACTGATGTTCTCCATTTTGGCGTATCCAATCTGCTACCACAATAGTTAACTATGAATAATGTATTGGTAGTGAAATTAAACACTTATTTTAACTGCCCTCATGTATTAGTGAAAAAAATTCTAATTAGCACTTTAATATTAAAGCATGATTTCCCCCCACGCAATTCATTAATTAGCGGCCGATTAACCAGTATCAAGTTGGGCTATGGTCTCTTCTTCCTTTTTGCAACCTTAAATTGTGATTCTAATTTTACCTGAAATCTACACTACAGATCCCCAGGGAAAAAGTTCCATCTAAATTAATCTTAATGAAGGCAATTAAAACAAATCAGACAAGTTAGAGATAATTACTGGATCAATAAAACCTCTCTGACCTAGCCAATTCTGCACACCTTCAATAAATTAAACAGATACAATTAAAACAAAATTAACCCATTTATATCTAAAATTTTGCTGCTACTGAAAGAGAAAAATGAAAATGAACCGTTATCTTTTAGTCACTGACTAATCCACCTTAGTAATAGTTCAAAAAGAAATATTACAATTTAGATCTTCACTAGAGCTTGTTAAAGCAAGTGTTTTCTTTCCCCCCAAATCATTTTCTTTATAATGATATCAATTCTTTATCATTATTTAATGTGTTACTTATTAATTATTTAATGTGATATATAACTTTTAAAATCTTATACTTTTAAAAATGTTTCCATCCATATTCATTTAGAGCAAAACGTATTGCTAAAAAGTCTGTTCTTTAGGCTTTACTCCTGAGTTTTTCCTTCCTGATAGCAGGAAATAAATCATTAAAAAAAAAGATGATTGGAAATAAGATAAGTTCTGTCTCTAGTATGTGATAATAGCATAAATGTATGCATTCTGCATTTTCTATCTTTACAAGCCCCACCCTTGAAGGTATTACAAGCTGGCCCTTTCAACAAGGCTTAGCTGTTAAGAGAATTCATAATGGTGATGGGAAGCATAAGGAAAAAGGAAGAGCACTCGCATCAGAAGTACACTGGTAACTGAAATAAAATGGTACTTGTGGCAAGGAATGTAGACAATAGTGGATCACCTCAGAATTTATTGGTAAAGTCCCTGTCAAACAATCCAGAATATTAACAAAGGAGAGCAGCCCAGTGTGCTCACAATCAAAAGAGGACCGGATTGCAGGCAGTTGGAGATGGCCTAGGTTGTCTTTCAGAAGAGCACAGTGAATTGTCAGAATACACCAAAGAGTTTACAAAGCAGTCCAGAGCACCAGTATTCAGATTAGAAGCCCAAGGCACTAGCCACTACCATTCATCGTGCTGGCAACTTTAGGAACTCCAAGGACGTAAAAGCAAGGCTAGGATAACAGTAGCAGCAGGGGGAAGGGAATTGTCAGAATCTCCAGTGTCCAAGTTGACAGATTTGTGATATCAAACTGCACATTTTTTCTCCTGGCACACAAGTAACTGAGAAACTGAAGTTGGCTAGGAAGGGCAAAAACAGAACAGGAAACTCATTGTATACTATGGAATATATGATAAGATTATATGATAAGAATATACAGGTTTGCCCCACAGAGTCATGACTAACTCAAGGGGATAATGCTTATCTCCGACTATCAGCCAGGGGAGCCTGCGTTGTTGTCTAAGAGATGCTTCTGTCATATGTGGCCGGGCATGAAAATATGGAAAAGTGGTATCTATTTATCTTCTTGTATTTGCATGCTTTCGAACTGCTAGGTTGTCAGGAGCTGGGGTGAATAATGGGAGCTCACCCTGTTGCGCAGCACTCGTGTCATGAACCCAGGTTGCCAGCTTTCTAGCAGACAAGCCCAGTGTCTTAACCACTGTACCATTGCATCACCCCCAAGAGTGTAGAATAAGAATACATAATAAGGAAACAGTACCAGAATCATTGGAATTAAGGGACATGGGTTAAGGTTAAAGTAAATTAGAAGATCAGCATGGGTTAAAAGTGCCAAGTAAATGAGGCTAAACCTCTGGTTTAAGTGTGCATCTTTGTAACTATATTGTAGTTATTAAAATGTTTTGATTACAGAGATTGTCATTTCCAGCCCAAATCTGTCATCTCAAAATAAAACTCTAAAACCCAGAAGAACTGCTATATTTTGGGCCCCAGAAAAATGAGCATGTTCTAGCAACATGTTAGAACACTTTCTGAATATTTTATTCACAATCTTACTTTGTTACACACATTTGACAGAATTTCTTAGAAGATAAATGAAACAGCTGCTTATACTATTTTTAGTTGGATAATAAGTGACAATAAACCTAAATGAAATACCTAAAAGACTGCCTCCTTCCATATGAAATTGCCCTAATTAATTTAAGATTTCCTTTGAAGACATTTCTGTGTTATCCTAATAGCTGAGATGTTTTCCTCCATTGGAAATAATTAAATGGAAAGCATTAAAAACATTTTAGTTCTTCATTGATTATTATATAATTTTAAATGCAACAATTATGCTCTGCCTCTTCCTACTTCTAATCTACGTATAATTTTTCTTTAACTTTAACTATTATTTCCCTGAGGGCTCGCTTATGGATGAAAAATAATGCAGTCATAATTTTATAAATAAATAGTAAATCACTATTAAAAGCAAAGTTCAGTAAAGCTTTACCAGGATTGCATATGGTCTGTGCGGAAAGATAAGAGTATTACAAATGGAACTATTCTGTATGTCAAATACTGAAGAAAACACAATAAACTTTTTACTGGTACATATTCTTTCAGAAAAGCACTCTAGGTATCAATGGTACACCATAAAATAAAATTTGAATTTGAGCATATCACCATCCATTCCCCATCTCAATAATTCTGTGATGAAACGTCAGATCAATAATCAAATTAAGAGTGTCATGCAAAGAGACACTATGTTAAACTCTTCCACAGAAGAGAATAACATACGTCCTTATGATTTCAATGTTAAATGATCATGCCTTAGAAAAATTAGATATATCAAAAAGTGAGATTATCCTACCCATGTTTCCCTGAAAATAAGACAGGCTTCTTATTTTCTTTTGATCCCCGAAATAAGCGTTTGGCCTTATTTTCAGGGAGGTGTTATTATTTTTGAAGTGCAGGAGGCGGTGAGCATGGTCACCTCATGGCTGCTGCTGTGTTTTGGTGCGGTCTTATTTTCAGGGGACAGCTTATTTTAGCGTATGTGCTCAAAAGCCGGATTGAGCTTATCCAGGGAGGTCTTATTTTCAGGGAAACAGGGTAAATATAATACTAAATAGTTCCTGGTATTTTTGAATTGTAATGTGAATGCTACTGCCCTGATCCACTTTACTAAAAATATAGTATCATGCTTTACTATGCTACTTTGATGTAATTATATATTTTTAAAGTTCACAACAACACAATCACATGTGACTTTAAAAGACCAAGCTTCCCAGTATTTAAGATATTGAAGAAGGTGAAAAGGAAAATAAAGGGGATAAAGTCTCTCAAGAAAATCTGATTATTATTTAAAGCCAGTATTACAGAAACTTGGATTGAATCTAAGATGGAGATGTAACAGGATGTTGGTATAGTTAATAAGGATGGAAGGTTTAAGAAGATGGCTTTCAGATATTTTTATTAGAACAAAAAGATGTATAAAGTTTAGGAAAATGGACAAAAAGCAAAGTATAATAAATGCATCTAATGATGTTTATAAACTTTTCAATTCCCATAAATATTAGTCAGCAGTAGAATGTGACTTTGTGCTTCAAAATATCTAGAGGATCAGTCTTTATTGCAGTCCTTAATTAAACAATGACAAACAGACAAATATATTTGAAGCAAGGACACAAGACATTGAATGTCAGGAACAGTAAAATTAGCTACAGAAGAATACTGAGATTCTTTTAAAAAAAGGACATATCCATGTATCCAAATTGGCCTATAGAAGAGAAGCAAAGGGGTGACGAGATAAATTGTAAGCCTTAATGACAGATGAAAAATGAGTTACTTGGTCTAGATTATATTCACCACCATCATCATCATTTTAGCTATTGTCTATCCACTGCAGGATGAAGGCCTCTTCCGCATGTTTCCAACCAATACGGTCTTGAGCTTTCTTTTCCCAATTGGTCCCACAATACTTGCTGATGTCATCAATCCATCTTGTTTTAGGTCTTTTATGGACGCTTATTATCAAGTGGAATCCATTCTATGCCTGCCATGGTGCACCTGCCACCAGTTCTTCATGTTTGGTGACCAGCCCATTTCCATTCTTTTACTCTCTTGATGATATCATATACTTTTGCTTGTTCTCTGATCCCTGTGCAGGTCTTTCTATCTTGTCTTGTAATGCCGAGCATGTATCTTTCCATGGCTCTTTGCGCCACTCTTAGCTTATATTCACCACATAGTTCTTAAAGAACCAGAGTATAAAATTGATATTCGTCATTTATTTTGCAAGGTTTTTAAGCCACTAATTAACAACTCTGAGTAGTATATAGTTCTCCATAGAGAGGTGGATCCAGCAGCCAGGAATGGGTTAACTTCGTCTTAGCCAATCAGGACTGAGTCTGTT
>JANHFT010002993.1:52418-72683 GCA_032467955.1 Pseudoxenodon macrops | reverse complement strand
GGAATTTGTCTTTGGTGCATGTGCTCTCAGTGTACATAAAAATACAAGATACATTTGTCAAGAATGATAAGGTACAAGACGTAATGATAGTCATAGGGTACAAATAAGCAATCAGGAAACAATATCAATAAGAAGTCATAGGACAACAAGCAACAAGTTACAGTCCTGCAGTCGTAAGTGGGAGGAGATGGTGATAGGTATTTTTAGGTATAAATAAAAATAAACCCAGTTTTATTGGGCTGCTTTCTAATTTCAGTTTTAATAAGAGGTCATGTCTTTCTATGGAAAGGAGCAGGTCTAATAATCAAGTAATATCCCAAGGGGATGAAATATTTTGGATCTTTGTTTACAACTTTTGAGGAATAGAATGGAAGGCTCTAAATGGATGTGTTCTGCCAGGGAAAGGCTTAACACATAAATTTCCACCTTTGTTTGGGCTAAAGCAGCAAAACATTATGCTACCAAATTCATCATTTTATCTTTAAATTCTGAAGACCAAAAAGTAGGGCCCATGATTTTTCCACGATGATAAAGACATTTATTTATTTGTTCATCCATTTATTCAGACAGGCAGACATTTTAACAGCTGTCTGGCTCTAAAAGATTCTGGGTAGCTTACATTATAATAAAAGAAAGCCAAATAATTAGTGCCTCAGCGATAAATATATTAACCCCTCCCCTTCCCAAAAAAACCCATCCAGCAGAAGCTCGGTGTTCATTCTAACCCAGAATCTGGGATAATCGCTAGTCTTTAGTAGCATCTTGAAAATCATCCGGGTGGGGGCTATCTGGATCTTTTCAAGAATATTATTCTAGAGGCAGGCACTGCAACGAAGAACATAACAGCTAGACCTAACACTGGCTCAACTACATACGTCTTTCAATCTAAAATAGAAAGTGAAATATTGTTCTCAAGATGAATAGCATACAGATTTCTATGGCCACTGCACTTCAGTGGTGGTTATTGATTAATTTAGAATTCAATGATTATTATTTTTTAAAGTGAAATTACTCCAGAAATTTTTTGCAAATGTTTGGTTATGTTTTTGGGGTGTTTCCCCCTTTAAATTCCATTTAGATATTTTCTGGAATGGCCTAGTTGTTTATTGCCATGCTTATATCAGGGTTTTTCAAATGGTGTTCAATGGAACTCTAGGATTCCATGAGAACCTCTGAGGGGGGAAATGGTTTACTTGAACAAAGCAATTTTTCTATCACTAGAATGTGGCCAGATGATCAGTTTCTCCAGGTTTTTTTTTAAACTAACGTTTCCACAGTTGAAACAAGTTTCAAGCTCCCAGCTCTGCTTTGCTTCCACCAACATTTACAATTTCTATCCATGCAGTTGCAGGTACCCAGTGTGATTACACGTGGCATTCTGTTTGTTAGACCGTTTGACGGAGGTATAAGCTCAGAAAGATTCTGAACAATATGGATACATTACCACTAGAGTGATACGGAACCAGTCTCATTAGCTGAGTTAGTCCAAATAATATAAACCGAATCTTAAAGTTCAAGTCTAATTTGAAATATTCCGCTGCCTGAGTTAAAAGACATATTGGGCTCTTCCCACGTAAAAGCCAACTGGACATCAATTGTGTTCAGAAGCATGGCGGCTCATATAGTTAGGATGCGAGATAGGAGATTAGCAAGCCCATGTTTGAAACCTGAGTGCTGCAGTGGGGCAGGGTTGAGCTCCTGTACTTTGCCCTAGCTCCCACAGGGGACATGAAAGGAGCCCCCAGGGGTGACCCCTGGGCAATGGTGATGTCCTCTCAACCTGGTAGTGCCTTGTTGCTTCTGACATGAGTGCTATGCTATCAATTGAGTTTATTTTAATATTGGTAAAAAAAAAAAAGTATCCACAATCATACTTGAGGCCGAAGACCAGTTTAATGGAGCAGGACAATTTTCTTCCAGTATCATTTTTTCCCTTTGCCATCAATTTTGCTGCCTGATGTGGTCATCATTTCCTCTTCTTCTTCTTCCTAGCATATTCCCGCAAGTGCAGGATCCGCTTTTTGGATCATTGAACGCCACTTTGCATGGTCAGCAGGGCACAGGCCTGGGGCTTGCATATCTTTGCTGATGGTGCCTTGCCATCTCTGTTTTGGGTGCCAACCATTGACTTCTAATTGGTAGGCAGTCTTGGCAATGGTGGAAGGTGCTGCTCTCAGGACATGCCCATACCAGCGGAGCTGACCTTCTCTCATCTTCTCTATAATTGGTGCCACACCAAAATGTTGCTGAATGGTGTCATTTGTGATGTGGTCAAGAAGGGTGTCAGTCTCCGTGATGCTTGCTTGCTGTCGGCTGCCATAGAAATGGGGGGAGGGGGGAGGTAATTGGGAAGAGTGCTGGGGGAGATGTCTCGGGATGGGAACCAAAAGGGAGGAAATGGGAGGAAAACTCTCATCATCTGCTGTGCAGCTGAATGGACTTGTTTATAGCCAACTCAACTTCAGATGGATGGCTCCACCTGAAGAGGCACCCCACATGACACTGTGGGGGCCTGGGGATTGGACATTCAGCCAGGGTCCTTGGCGGGAGGGATTTGGGAATGCTTTCATTATGTAATTTTTCGCGCCTTTAGCCTCAGTTCTTGCTTTCATTTGGTTGCTATCAGTTCATATTCAGTAAAAGCAGCTTTCTCTATAAACATGGAGATGGGGTTTTCCTTTCTTCGATATTGAACGGAGGCACGCCTGACACTAGATGGCCTCTCCAGAAGAGTCTTCAAGAATAGGATTGCTTGTTATTTGATTTATAATATTTTAATCTCATTGGAATCAAATTACTCTTAGAGGTTAATGCACTATAAGAAAAACATTTTTTAAATCCATGGTAGACATACAAATTAAGTAATATACTAGGTATTCATTCATCAAATTATGACTGTTCATTTAACAATGGTTTGAATTTAAGACAGATTTGGAAAAAAATATTTACAACCCATCCTCAAAGTTACAACTGTCTCATCACCTATGTGGCCCTATGATCACAATTCAGGTGATTGCCAACCAGCTTGCATATTTGACAGTTGCAGCATCTCAGAGCCATAATAATGATTTGCAACCTTACCAGCCGGCTTGCAACAAGCAAAGTCAATTAGGGAAGCAGGATTTGCTTAACGAAAGCAGGATTTGCTTAATAATAAGAATTTTAAAATTGGTTTTAAAATTAAAAGAATTCAAGATTCAAAGGATCTTGATGGACTTGAACAATGGGCCCTAGCCAACAAGATGCAGTTCAGTGGTGAAAAGTTAGACAGGAAAAACCAAATACACAGATATAGAAAAGACACATGATGATGAACCTATGGAATGCATGCCCGAGATAGCATGCAGAGCCATCTTTCCGGGCAAGCGAGCTGTTGCCCAACTCCCCTGCAGCTGCGCATGCATGCACCCCCAGCTGGAGTTCGGGCCACCGGTGTGCATGCATGCAATTCAGGAGACCCAGGTAGTCTTCGGAGCTCTCCTGTGCATGTGTGTGTGCTTGGGCATGCGCGCAAGGGTACTTGTGCGTGGCTCATGCATATGCAGACAGCATTCGCAAGCATGCATTGTGCACGTGAAAAGCATGCACATGCACAGATGGTGTGATTGCACACAGGGGAGCCACATGAAACCTGCACACATGCACAGATGGTGCAATTGCACATGCAGCGCATGGGGGTATGTGCATGAAAGCCGTACACATGCACATATTTGTGGTTGTGCATGTAGTGCATGGAGAGGTGCAAAATCTGTACACATGTGCACATGGTGCAACTGTGCATGGCGCGCACGGGGAGAATGTGCAAAAGCAGTGCTCATGCACAGATGGTGTGGTTGCATGTGCAGTGCCTGGGGGTTCATGTGAAAGCCATGCGCATGTGCAGATAGTGTGGTTGCGCACACAGCGCACAGGGCACATGTGAAAGCCGTACACGTGCAGATGGTGCGGTTGTGCGCACAGCACATTGGGAGGATCCGCCCGTTAGCATGGGCAGGTGCACATGAACGTGCAACGGACGCAAAAGTTCACCACCACTGGAATAGACAATACTGAACCTAACACTGGGCTCTGATACTCAATTCTCAGTAACTATGTGAGGGATCTTAGTGTCCTAGTGGACTACCTCTTAAGTATAAGCCAGTGGTGTGCTGCAGCTGCCAAAAAATGCAATCCTAGGCTACATCAACAAAGAGACAGCATCAAGGATCATAAGAAGTGATGGCACCATCTATTTTGTACTAGTATAGCCATACTTGTCACACGTTTTGGTTGCCACGATTCCTAAAAGATGTTGAGAGCCTGGAAGAAATGCAGAGAAGAGCAACAAAGATGATAAGCAGTCTGGGTGCTAATGTGTTAATGGTATGCTTAGCCTAATGAAGAGAAGAATTAGGAGTGACATGTTGCCCCTACTGGTACAGGGGCTGGCACAGAGAAGTGGTGGTAGACTTATTCTCCAAAGCACCTGAAGGCAGGACAAGAAGTAACAGGTGGAAGCTCATTAAACAGAAATCCAAACTGGAACTAAGGAGAAATTTCCTGACAGAACAATTAACCAATGGAACAGTTTGCCTCTTGGAGTTGTAATATAAGGTCTCCTGCCTTAGACAGAGGATTTGGACTAGAAGACCTCCAAGGTCCCTTCCATCTCTATCATTCTTTCTGCCCAATCAGATTAGAGTGGTCTCTGGATTATTCTATTTTGTAATTCAGGGAAGGAAACAGTCTCATCTCCGCAGGGAGATTGTTCTATAGAATTGACTTAACAGTACTTCCTGGTCTCAGTTCCCGTTATCTCCTGAAAGTGACATAAATATAAGTTTTTCAATACATTATCTGTTTTCCTGATTTCTATTTTTGTTTCTTTGTTTCTTAAATTATGAAATGAAAAATAGTAGAGACTTTGGCTTAGCTCAAAGATTCAAAAAAGATTTCTAAAATCCTCAAACATTTATCCTTTAACATACAAGAAGCAATCCTTTCATATTGAGATTCAATGAGTAAAATAAGAAAATACTTCATAGCCAAGCTTCAATACTTAAATCTAAGTAAATAAACAAGTCAATATATACAAGTCAAAAGTTTCCATAAAATTAAGTCAAGTCAGAGGCATACAAAACTGGCTACTTAATCAGTCCAGATTACTGAACAGAGTCTTAACAAAATCTGCTCTTAGATTTATATGCCTTGTGCAGAAACAACTAAGCTTTGTTATCTAATAATTAATAAGATAAATTGGTTATTATTAAGCTAATAATTTCTCTAGGACCAAATATTTGGTCATTTCCTGCACATGGCACACAATTATTAACTAAAATGATACAAGTGCAGATGATACAATAAAGTTGAAAGAACTGTACATCAATTAGAAATCAGATGTTTACTTCTATCAAGGAACCAAAATATAAATGACTGGACAAGCAAAGAAAAGTGAATATGTACCCCTCCCACCACAATATATATATATATATATAAACAGAATGAAAAAGAACAGTTTCTTTCATATGGAAACCTCTACTGATCAAGATCCACATTATATGACATTTTGTTCATTTTATTTGTGTCTATAATCTGAAATCAGAGAGTTGCTATATACCCGTGATGGAGAACCTATGGCATGCATGCACAGGTGGCACTTGGAGGTGTTGCCCTGTCAGCTCCAGCGCACATAGCTGATTTTCGGCCTTCCAGAGGACAGGGAGAGGCCGTTTTTGCCCTCCCCAGGCTTCAGGAAAGCCCAATGGACCTACCAGAAGTCCAGAGGCTTCAGTGAGGCCTGCACGCATGTGCGCAGGGTGCAAGCAGCGCAGGATGGTGGTGGTTGTGCACGCATGCACGGGAAGGAGGGCCCTGCATTATGGGTGTGGGCACGCGTGCGCCCTTTTGGCAACCGAGCAAAAAAATGTTCGCCATCACTGCTATATACAATACAAGTTTCCAGAATAGCCAGTATTTCTCTGGATCCAAAGTGAGGAAAAAGGAATTATATTCAGGAAACTTCTGAACAGAAGTCAAAGGATTTTCTTTTGCTCCGAAAAAAAGGAAGAAAGATGTAAAGATTGAGAACCAGGCTATAAGTGGGAGACTGTGAATTCTAGGTCTGTCTTAACCATGAATGTCAGCTTGTCAATCTCTCTCACTTCAATTTACCCCAGAGTTGCTGTTATGGAGAAACTAGGATGAGGAAGGTGTGTTGGATATGTTCGCCTTGAGTAAAGGAAAAAAAAAAGGTAGAAATGACTGACTGACTCTCCCAAAGGTGCTTTTTCAAGAGGCAACTGAACTTTCTGGTTTTTCTTTGAAGACATTTTGTTTCTCATCCAAGAAGCTTCTTCAGCTCTGATTGGATGGTGGGGAATGGAAGCTGAAGACGCTTCTTGGATCATAAGTGAAACATCTTCAAAGAAAAACTAGACAGTCCAGTCACCTTTTGAAAAAGCACCTTTGGGACAACTATGATCTGGGTGACTGAGAATCTCCATAGACATTTGATTGACTGACTGACTGAATATAGAATAAAATAAGAATAGAACAGAACAGAATCTGGAAGGGACTTTAGAGGTCTTCTAGTCTACCCCCTACTCTGGCAGGCGACCCTGGCCTATACTATTTCAGATTTCATAGGATAATCTCCAATTCCTGTTTGTTTTGTGCATCATTTACTTTTTTATAAATATGCACCCAGTACTTTAGGGCTAAAAGTCCTTGCCTCTTTGATCATTAAACCTAAGAGAAGAATTCAAGTAATAGGATCTCTGGATTCAAGTTTAATTCTTCATTTGAAGAATTTTTGCCCTGTATTTTTAATGGCTCAAGATAATTATAAACAAAACTTTGTTGTGGAAAATTCAGAAGAACAGAACACAATCCTGAGGAGATATAATCAATCATTTATGCAAGGATAATCGAATCCAAATTTTACAAGAAAAAGAAACCCAAATAACGAGAAAGCAAAGATTTCTATGGAAGTTGAAATCTTTAACTTGAACTTCCCATCCTACAGGGTGGAAAATCCGAGGAATCTGATTTGTTGGCAATTTGGGGGGGGGGGAACCAAAGCAGGTCTTTAATGGTACATATGGGATTCTTTCTGTTGTTAGGCAAAACAGCTGCAGACCTTGGGAAGTCCATTGTTAAGAAGATGGAACAATGGTGTGTTCTCAATGAGCATGATGTGTGTGCGCGTGCGTGTGTGCATGTGTGTGTAAACAACTCTCTATAAAATAATTACAGATAAAATGGAACTGGTGAAATGGAAAAACACCAATGAAAAAGCAGAATATCAGGTAAGTAACTGTTCCCTGGAAAGTAATGGAGGTAACTGATGTAGCACATGATCTAAACACCTGCTCCTAATTTTACTTCTAACAAAATCCATGGGAGACCCTCGACACATCACAGGATAGTTCTTTGGTGAAAAAACCCCTCATCCATTTAAGATCTTTTAGTTTGGTTACTATACAGACTTAATGACTTGCACATAAAAGGTCTTGTACAACAGCTAGCTCTTTGCTCTGTGGCCTACATGGTTCATCAGGTACTAATTAGATAGCATGCTCTGTCAACACTTCAATGCTTTTCTTCTATTAATTGATCTTTCTGCCAAATTAATGACATGGCTGTACTAGTTTTGAATTCCCTGCCCTTTTACCTGTGATATACAGTGAAGGGAAGAAAAAGGTCCCAAGTTATGTGCTCTTGTTCAATATTTCAACACAACATTGAAAACACCATGCCAAAAGTTTAATTGTGTCTCCTTTGACTCATCAGCATTTATTTGATACTAAAAAAAACTTGTGTTCTCAAAATAGCACCAAAGTGTACCAAAACATGAAACTGAAAAAATTAGGAGCAATGGTTATAGTCATGATGGATAAACAAGAGGCAAGTATTTATAAAAGTAAAGATTTAATGCTAATGGCTTAAAAACTAAGACGTTATCTCAAGCCTAAGAAAGTCCAAGAGAAGAAAAAGAGAGTAGAAGAGAAAAAAAGACTGGGAAAGATAGATTATATTAAGCTCTGATTAATTAAAAAGGAAATTAACCCTAAGTGTGACACAGTTCTAATTAGCAGGGCACAATCACCTATCCCAGTTGTTTAATAAGAGGAGTTTACACATATATGTGAAAATTTTACATTTAGTCTCAGGGGAAAGAATAGAATTTCTTCAAGTTGCTACTTTAAAAGGAAATAAAAAAGATACATATCAAAAGAAATGCTACAAGCATTCAATGTGTATTTAAAAAGTGTTACTATACATTGCCCTTACATATATTCAACTTGCAAATATTTAAAAATTATTTTGTTTTTATTATACTATGTTTAACTTATTTAATGTAAAAAAGTTGCACAACTGTTTATAAAGTTTGCAATTAAATCTTTAAGTGATATAATAAACACAAGAATACAAATAATTAAAAGATACGGTTCATCCATTTTTAAATTGCATTAAGAAAAGAAATAAAATATCAAAGATAAAAGCCTAGTAACAAATATAGCACACTACTGCCACCTAATGTATTCTGAAATATTACATTCAAAGACGTTGCATTCTTCTTCACACTATTTAAAAAATATAGATCATATGTGACTATTTTTACTGATGCTATTTTTCATTAATGTGCACATATTTCTTTTCAAACTGCAAACTAGAAAGAAAAGACCCCAAACTATATAGATCAATTGTTTTAATCTACAACTTGTATGCCTATTTAATCCAAAAACTCTAGCACAAAATATATATAGAGCCCTAATGGTAAAATGAGATTCAAACATTTCTATAAACATTGCTTAAATACACAACCTTTATGCTTCTTTTAATAAATTAATTTTGCATTAAGAAAGATGATAAATCCTCAATTATAAAGAAAAATTAAAAATAATAATGAAACTACAATGCACTTTAAAGATTTGGTAAAGCAACTTTGCTGATAGGTATATTGCCTCTAGCAATCCACAGTGATTCCGCAGAAGCTATCTCCAGAACAAAAAATCCTTTTTTCTTCCTGAGGTCCCTGTTCATCTCTTTCATCTATGTTGAACATCCTAAACTTTCCAATTTAGAATCCCTTTGATCCTTGGCTACTCATGCTGTAGGCCTGCAAATATTAATTGCAATTTATATAAATTGCACATATAAACCTATATCCTTTTTTCTGGATTCAACTTTGTTACCAAATTTAATATAATCAGATGTTGTATTCATTGCACCTCTACCAATTAACTTTTAACAATGGCTTTCTAAATGTAAAATGCAAAACCAACATTTGAAGAGCAAGAATAAAATACTACTATTAATAAAAGCCAGTTTGGGCACCAGGGAGATCAGCAGATAAAAAATGTAAAGTTAAATGTAAGCTTCCCTTCCAACATATTTTCTAAATGCTTGAATAAAAAGTAGCAGGAAATCTTGGGGTATTTTATTCATAGATAAAATAAAAATAGGATTTGAACATAAAACTTCAATTTGTATCTTCAAGATAGCTACTCATTTTAAAAATTGAACATGCTAGCCTCATGTTCAGTCAAATATCCACATCTTGGAATATATATTTTTTGGTTGAACACATGAATTTTTATGGAATAGACTGTTTAATATGATTGCTTTTAAAATAACTGGTACATTTTCTACTTATTCAATGTCAAAGGAAACAGAACTAAATATTTACAAGAGCAACAATGCAAATATATTCAAGAACCTAAATAAAATCCAAGCTGAACAATATTTAACCAATTTTTAAATCCATATTCTTGAATCAACAAAATATTTTGTTTAAAAATAAATTACAAATTACTGCAATAATTCATCATTTGAAGTTTTGCTTTAATTGGTACAGCAATTCAACAACTGCCATTTTCCACAATGATATTTGGTGGCTGTTCCACCCTTAAAGTTCTTCTACAGACCAATATAGTACTAGCGGTAGCATCTAGCAATGTTATGAATTTTATGAATTATGAATTTACATACTTTTCCCTTAAGAGGTATCAAGAAGAAACTTTGTTCTCTGTATTCTCAATTTTGATTTGAAAGACTGCTTAGAAATACAGGAGTTAATCATGAGATTAAAAAGGAATGGAAAATCTAACCTAAATCAATAGGGAAGAGTGAATATTAATTTGACAGAAGAGAGTTTGGGGAAGAGGTACTGAAAGAATATTAATGTGTTTTATAAAGCTTCCAGCAACCTTGCCAAGTAATGCTTGCAAGTACTTTCTGCACAGCTAAAGGAATGGAGCTCATTATAAATAAAGATGGGAAAGTCTATCACATTGCAAAGTTGCCTATCTCTCTTTTATCTAAGGATCTACAGTTCAGTGGCTTTTTCTGCATCCTTATCAGGTTAACCACAGCTAACCTTGTTCAGTGGGTGTTTTTTCAGCTGTAAATGTAATAATAATTTATTAAATTTGCAAGTCATCCAATTCTTGATGACTGGATAGCAAAAGAAAACCTTACTATTATAAAAATGCTCTTTTTAAATTTGCAAAAATTCTAAATTTGTCATCTGCCTCAGGTGCTTTTGAACTCTGTGCCATCCTAGCCAGAGGTGGGTTCTGAATCTTCTTACTGCCAGTTTGCTCAGTACTCTCACGGAATTGTTAAACAGAAGAGAGTAAGTGTATTCAGCCCTAAGATACCCTACACATTAGGAGCTCTAGAGTTGATCTCTCTTTGCTCTCAGCACCAACTGAACTCAACCTTAGAGAAAGCAGCCAGAAGGATACCATGAGTAATGCTATTGAAAGCTGCTGGGATAACCCTATCCCAGTTTTGCCAGAAGTCATTAACAAGTAGTACCACTTCTGCCTTAGTGTTGGCCTGAAATTTCCCCCTCCCCAAAATAAATTCCCAAAAAAAGATGGCAACGCCCACGGAGCACAACTGGCTCCGTGACGTTACCAGCGGCTTACTACCTACTCGGCAGAACCAGTCTGAACCCATTGGAACCCACCTCTGGTCCTATAGTTTGCCATGATCCCTACCAGAAATTCAGTTTGACCTTGTTGTTCAAATGCCAGGTCAGGTTTGGAAAGATCTGATTTTAGATTAAATGAAAGCCATAAAACTACCCGAGGAATCTTAGATTACTCAGTAAATTCTTTCACATACTGCATTAAGCTATCATGTGGCTTGTTCAATGGGTTAACATGTTATATTATTCTATCCAATTGTGGTTTGTTCAATAAATTAAAATTCCATAGAACAATGGCTTCACTCAATACTGTATGTGAAATCAAGTTCTATCTCTCATCATACCAGTTATAAGAATGCAACTTGAGTTCTATAGAAAAAGGCATTATATAATAACTACTATAATTTTTCAGCCCTCTCCTGATACATGAAGTAAGTGAAGAAAGTGGATAAAGCCCTTTTCTTCACAAATGCAGCATGCTGTCCTATTTTTTTTTAAAGGAAACCTATGTTTAATATGTGATGTATGAGTGTGTAACATTGTTTTTTAATGTTATAAGATAGAAACAAAATTTGGTTATAGTAACATTTAACAGAGCAGGGAATTTATATCAGGGATGGGAACCTGTTGCCCTTGAAATGTTGCTGAATTATAATACTCAGCAGTTTCAACAAGCATAACTAATAACATAGGATGTTGAGAATTACAGTTCAACAACAGTAGGAGGGCTCCAAGTTTCTAGCTCCTGTTTTAGCTCTGATTTCTGACACAGGAACAAAGGGATTTCCAACTGCCTGTTCAAAGCTATTAATTTAAACCTCTAACATTTACATATCATTTTAATTTTTACTAATATCATATTTTAGTATCTTTTTGGGAAGGTAACAGAAGATGTAACTTTGGAACAACTTTAAAACTAAATATTCCATTCCAACTTGATTTTGAAAAGATCAAGTTAATGAGAAATCATCCCACAATTTTCTGTTAAGCGAATGGTTGCCACCAGTTAAGCAGTCATTTACCTAAGAGTAACTGTCACTTATGTCTATGTTGCAGTGACCACAAAATAATCACCTCTTGGATCTGGCTCAAGGGAGAACTACTACAAGAAACTATTCTCATGATAATTAGGCAAGAGTTATATTTTAATGTTATCTTTTAATTCAGAAATGGATGTTCTTATATTTTTTCTTTTTTGAGTTATTGTGAATTTTAAAAAAGTAAGAAATGGTGACGAATGGAAAACTATAGTCATATAAATTTTAGTTTATACTAAACTGTTTAAAAGAACATTGATCCATACACTACTGATTAAAAAGTCCACAGAAGAAATTTATTTTGTAGCAATATGGGAGAATGAGGGAAAAATGGAAAATGAATAATTTCAGAAATAAGCAGTTCTCAACTATAATGTCATCCATTCCCCTTTTCCTGTATAGATTAGACTGAGATTTGTGGGAGCATTGAAAATGATTTCGATGAAATATTTTCCTTTTTATAGTGTCTAAAACACTTGTAAAAATAAGTTTCTCTCATTCCAAATATATAGCACAAACATTTTGACATATTCTACATTACAGGATGCAATTCATCTATTATAGTCATACAAAGTATTCAAATCCCAAATGCATCTATGATAGTAAGCATGGTATATACTTCATTTTTCCCTAAAGAAGCTGATTTTCTACCCCCATATAAGTGGCCTTGTCTTTTCCACAAATATTAGATTTGTATTCCTATAGAATTATATGGAATGTGAGAATGAAAAAATATATACAGGTAATACACAGAAGTAGTAGTTGATTCAATCTATTCAAAACCAAAAATTAAGTGCCTTTGAATTATACCATCAAGAGATAAATATACCACCATCTACTAATAAGCATATTAATATATATTATATATAGTGTGCATTAAAAGTAATTGTGTGTATGTGTATTGCTATAGATTAAATAACATGGTTGCAGATTTCCAATTTATTGGTTCAACTTATTTCTTGGCAACAGCTATTTGCCAAAAGATACTTGCAATCCATCACACAATAAGCACTGTATTTAGATGTAATTTTGAATACTATGGACAGATTTAAAAATTAAATGTGCTAAAGATACTTTGTGATGGGTGCTCCAAATCAATGCACTGTTTAGAATGCTTTAGCAGATAGATATATTATGCAAATCTACTGAACAAGCATGTAACTCCTTCCCCCCAAATTTTCCTTACATGTTCCTCAGATCTACTTCTTATAAACAATCATAAACCCAGCCATAAGTAAACACTAATTATTTAAACTGCATAACCTGAAGAATCACAGTTGAAGAATATGAATATTATACTCGATTAAACTTATGATAAGAGATGTTCCATGGCATTAACTAGTAGAAGTATTTAAAGACTTAAATTTAGATCAACCAGCTGTGATAAGATACTTGGACATGTGATTTTACCACCCTAAACTCTGCCTGTCTATTACTTTCAAATAGACATGCTATCAACTTGAACAACAATCCAGCTGTCAGATAGACCCCTGGTTTTAGGAAGACTCAAGTACTCTGACTTTGTAATTTCAGAACTGGCCATTACAGCAATTTAAATTTTAACAGCCACTTACTTAGAAAAAGATAGGGATTATAAGAAAGAAAAAAGTAAACAGATGCAATTGTAACTTCAAACATAGTTTAATATCTAAATTATGTTGCCTCCTTAATATCTATTCTTAAATATTTATGCATGTACCTGTAAGTTCAATTAACATATTGTACGAGACTGGCTCAAGCCTCTAATTAATAGAAAACTCAATGGGTAACTTTGAGCCATTATTTCTGTCTTACTAGAGCCTAATTCACAGAATTATTGTTGTGCGGCGACAATGAGGCAAACACACCTTATGTACACTGAAGTCTCAAGAGAAAAGCTAAGATATAAAAGCAAATAATAAATTTTATACATAAAAATGCCATGATCTCTTAAAAGTGTCATATATCGGTAAATGGGAGCTACAAAATGTTACCATATAGAATGCCCTATTTCTAGGCCCAGCCAATCCCTTGTTTGGGATAACCTACTTTTGACTTTCTCCTTGGCTATTTTGTTTTTAGACACTGAATATGTATAGTTCATTCTCACTGTTATTTTTGTTCATTCGAAAGATGTTGTCCTTTTGAATTTGTAAAAAATCTCTGAAAATTTATATTTTACAAACTATTCCCAACTGTACCCTATTTTTTCAATATTCCTATTCTGTTGACAACTACAAGTGACTTTTGGTGTCAGAGGAACTAATTAAAATGCATTATAATTGTTTTCAATACTTTCTTTAAAATAAATGTCTTCAGCATATGTCTTGCTCAGAAAATATTGAAAATTGTTAACTGCTAGGAGCAGCATCATGTTTTCCTCATATTATGTTATTTAATTGATCCCAATAGAGCAAGTAATTTAATTCCAAGCATTCTGAGCTAAACTTTATGTTCAGCTGGACTTTAAGAAAGCTATCAAATCTGTAGAGGCTTTTATTTCATGATGGCATTATAGCTATCTAACAATTGGGGCTGGGCAGAAAAAAGGTAAATAAATATTTTTGATTTGAAGTATTTACGTCAACACGGTGACTCAATGGCTAAGACGCTGAGCTTGTCAATCAGAAGATCGGCAGTTCAGCGGTTCGAACCCCTAGTGCCGCATAATGGAATGAGCTCCCGTAACTTGTCCCAGCTTCTGCCAACCGAGCAGTTTTACTTGCGTAAAAAATGCAAGTAGAAAAATAGGGACCACTTTGGTGGGAAGGTAACAGTGCTCAGTGCACCTTTGGCATTTAGTCATGCCAGCTACATGACCACAGAGACATCTTCGGACAACGCTGGTTCTTCGGTTTAGAAACGGAGATGAGCACCACCCCTAGAGCTAGAAACAATTAGCACGCATGTGCGGGGGAACCTTTACCTTTACCTATGTATTTTGAAGTCTTGAAGAAATAGAATAGTTTCATAGATTTTGTGACAATTCTAATATTTAATACCCATAAGCAATTTAAGATTAAAACACTATTATAAAGTTCTATCTTCAGATACGACAGAAACATGCAAACCTGTAGTGTAATGTAACTTCACTCCCATAACATTAGTCTGTCCAACTTTACAGCAACATATAAATCAATCTATGATATGGTATAGTGGTATACTTTATACTGAATAAATACAAAAACTCACATTTCATTGATATAGGTTCTACAAATAGATGGCACACTTAAGAAAACTTTACATACTTGTTTTTTAATCATATTATTGCAGTTGAACACTACACTTTTAGGCATGGGGGGATTCATTTGTTTTTCAGTCAGTCTCTTATGCTTAATTTATCCAGTGATGCCAATCTAGTACTAGTGACATTATAATTGCTTCCATGGTAGCAAATTGTAAAGTCACAAACACTGATTGATTCATTTCATGCTGCCACAATTCAGAAAGGAAGGTCAGGCATTTTCTTTAATTAAGACAAAGAATTATTTATAAGTCTGAACATAGTTCTTTCATCTAATTTTCATTTCACATGATTAAAAAAACAGCAATTAATTTTTTGTACATTTTTAGAATGTAAAGAAAGTTATAGAATATCATGATTTTGCTGGGGGTTAGATGGAGAAATAATAGTTTCAGTTTCAATTAGTAAGATAGGTATGTGTATAATATAACCAATACCTGCTATATCTATTCTGTTTATATAATAGTTATCAATCAAGTATTTGTAAATGAATTACTTTGTCTTTCAAGGACATAAAATTTACTTACCAACAATATTAGCCTTTGATATTTCCTTTTCAATTCTTTTAAATTATCAGAAGAGTCTGCACCCAAGATGCTATACCAATCCTTTTTTGGTATGTCTTCAAAAGCCATTGCATGACTAGGTATTTCCAGTCATCTGTTTAATTATTAGAACAAAGTAAGGAAAGTGTTAATGGTGAAAAACTAATGTTTCCAAGCAAGACTCAAAAAATTAAGCAAGATATTTCTGACATCTTTACATGAATAGAGGGGTCAAATTACTACCAAGAGAAGGATTAATTTTTCCCCAACAGATGTATTCTGAAAACCAACATGCTCCAGTTTCTCCTATTATGATATGTTGAAATTGTAATTGCCATCTTATGAACAATACGTCATTCTACTATGGAGAATGCTTGTAGCTGAAATTAATGAGCGGAATAGTAAGAACAGTATTAAAAGCATGCTAAGATTAAAATAACAGAAAATATGCTCATTAAATTGACAAAAAATATTATGAAGGGCAACATGAATAAATAAGATTAATACCAGATTTCACAAAACGTTTTTAAAAAATTTATAATCATGACTTTAAGCCAGCAAAAGCTAAAAATTAATGCTGAAATATTTTGAGTGAAATAAAATGAGGTTTTACAAAACATTCTTTTCTAAGTATTTTTGCTATGATTCAATAAAATTATGTACCGGTAATTGATTTCTTGTGCTCAAAGGAGCTTTTTGTTTGATTTTTGCTACAATAACCCTGAATAGGATTTTTAAAAGGGAAGGTACTTCAAAACTGGTAGGCACTTTCAAGTAGACTAGCATTGGAAGTGTGTAAAGCCAGTGCTTTGGATTCCAGCTATTGAAAAAATGTCTTTGAATAAACACTCAAGATGGTGTATATTACAAAGTATTAATCCCACTGATTTACCCCATAGAAAGCATAAAAAGGACTGCAGCTTTGTTTACTTTTGTATGCTGCCTTAAAAAATACATAAACTTTTATAAAACTATTTTTAAGATTAAAAATGGAGAGAAAAATAGCAACATGCAAAAGTGCTGACTTTTAATCAACCATACTAGGGGAAAAAGACAATCTCAAGGACTTGGAAGTAGTAAAATACATAATACAATTCATGTCAGGCAGTGGCTAACAGCTCATTACATTAATGAACGGCAAAGAAAGAAAAAAGGCTTTGAATGTGAAGCAATCATGACAGCATCTCATTAGCCACTGGGGCCAGGGAGACAATTACACAAGGAACTGAACTCTTGAAGAACAAATATCCATAACTCTAACTCAATGAAAGCTCTTCGTGTTACTCATGGAAGCCACTTCCTCCACTTGACAGTGCTTATCCAAAGCGCTAAAAAAGTCCACTTTCACAAAGTCCACTTAGGGATAAGAAAAGAGTTTGAAAAGTCCTTGGTAAGGAATTAGAATCACATAAGACTTAGGAAACTGCTATTATCTCCACCAAACACACGCAGAGTTCAACCAGAACACCATCTTGTGGGACCCGAATTAACTACTAAACTTTCAGTTCCATCCAAACCATGAATTTCAACCATTTCTGTCACATCATTTTCCATAGATGAAATGTATCTATGATTAGTCCCCACTAAAACACACTAACAGAGAAGAATTGGAGCTTTGTGTCATTTGTGTTTTTGAATTAGTAATGGCTGCATTCAATAAACAGTTATAGCAAAAGAATACAGTTGTCCTCAGTGACTGCAATTGGGACCAGCAACTCCACTGCTAAGTGATGAGATTGTAGAGTGAAACATCATGTGCCCATCCATGTTGTCAGTTCCTGTTGCAGTTAAGCAAATCATCTGCAGTCGTTAAGCATGTTATATGACGGCGAGTTGTGTCTTTCCTATTTTGCATGTCAGAAAACATCTGTGAAAGTTGAAAATGATGATGATGAGATCACAAGATCCTGCAGCCATCATAAATGTACTGGTACTCTGGTTGCTAATCATCTAAATCATAATCACATGACAATGGGGACACTGAGTATCACAGGTTTTTCAGAGCCATTGTGAATAGTTGCTGAATGAGCAGTCGGTAAAGAAGGACTACTTGTATATACTTAGCAATTCAACCTTGCATTCTAAGTGTTCATACATTCATACATTCTAAGTGTTATTTTACTTCATGCTGTTATCCAGATAAATTGGACTGTGGCAATCTGGAGTCCAGAAAGAAAGGTTGGTGTTGTGATCCCCAGTTCTATAGAACCTGGATCTGACAATGATATGTGCCAAAACTGAGATCTGGTGTACATATACGTTAAAAATGTTCTGAAATTTAAAACAGCCAACTCTGGCTTTTTGTCAGCTCTCCCAGATAACCCAAACAGGAAATGAGCTTATTCTCCTTTATTATAAGGCTACATTAACAGAAGGTTGCAAGTCTGAAAATATAAATCTCCCATTGTCACTTACTTAGGCAGATCCTTTTGAAGTTTTTTTTTTCTTTGCTGGTTAAGCAATTGCAAGTCCCTCTATTTTTGATTGTTTCCTAGGTAGTACGGTATCTCTTTTCCTCCCTCAAGGTCATTCCCACATACCATTACACAAATGTTTTAAACCCCAAACATGTTTTCAAACCAATAAAACAATATTAGATTCAAAATGTTTCAAGAACACAAAATATTTCAAGCCTTCACTTCCATGCAGGACAATTACACTTAATATCACTGTCAATATATATTTCCACAAGGGAGAGTGCATATATTGAGTTGTGTACAGAATAGGATTACTCGAGACCAGGGGTGTCAAACTCACAGCCCATGGGCTAGAAGCATCACACACTGGCCACCCCCATTTTAGCAAAGGAGAAACAAGTCGCGATACATCATGTGATGATGTGACGGTGCACATTTGACACCCCTGATCTAGACTCTCCCTTTGCTAGCAGAAAGGTTGGCTGCTTTAATACAAGGGGTAGAATTCTTGAAATTATGAAGGTTTTCCAAGGCTGGGAAAGGCAAGGATTTAACATAGTTCTTCTCAGTCTCAGGCTGACTTTGGAATTTCCAAGAGGATAAGAAGCCCTTATGACTGAAGCAATTATACTATAGTTTGTTTCTTAATTTCTGTCCTTTTACCATCTCTTCACTTTCTGAACTCATCCTATCTGCTCTGTCTTCTCTTTGTATTATATATTCTTTTCATATGTATAAATTATAGGCCACTTTTGAAAAACACATGAAAAGGAATTATGCTTTAGCATTAATGTTCAGAAGCATACTGCCTCTACAGTTATTGCAGCTGATAAAGGACCGCAACATTCTTCTTACATAATAAAAAGACTTAACTAAGAATGTTAAGAAAATTTGCTGTTTCCTGAGAAGTGGTCCAATCTTTTCTTTAATGGTTAGCCTCATCAATTACTTTTCATTTGGTCTTCATAAGCAGTTAAAAAAAGAGTATTCAGATTTTATTAGTTTTAATCTGCACAATAAATACAGTTAAATGTAATAATTAAAATGAAAATGTCTGGGAAATTAGAAATGTCTTTTCTTCTTTACGGTAACTCAGTGTCTCTTTGGATAGGGAGATGGACTGCACATAAATTTAATAAATAAATAAGCAATATAGATGCCTGATGAGTTTCTTTCTGGAAGGTATTGATTAAGAAACATTCTAAAGTCTTCTCCCTTTGTAGCCATGAAGGATATTACAAGATGAATGCTTACCAGCAGTTACAAAGTCACTTTACAACTGGAATGAGTACTCCAGAAGCTGCTCTTTATATGAGTGTGTGCGCGTGCACATGCTCACACATATGCAGAGCGCGCCATGATGCAACCACACTAACAGTAAGGTATAGCTCAAAATTTCAGATTCTGGAATGGGACATTTTTCAACAGTTCCTTAAAGCAATTTTCTAAGCATTGGGCAGCAGTATTATGAAACCAGAAAAAAATGCAGTTTCTTTAAAAGGTTATCACCAAGTACGTGGAACATTTTTGCATGCTCCAAAATCATAATTTTTCCTTTTTAAATCTGGTTTGCTATGCTACTAGAACCAATAATAGTGGGCATCATGAAAATCTGGTGCCATGGAGAAATGTATAGGTATCTCTATAAGTATGATTTGTAAAATGGATTTAATGGAAACAGTAATGTTCTGTACACCAAAGCAGACATAGCTACATTCTCAGACATATTATCATAATTGTTGCTGTTTGGAACTCATAATTTATGACTTAATGAAATGTACAATTCCAGCAAACCATAGCAAAGGAGAAAACACTGTAGTAAATGATGATCTCCATTACTAAATGGATAGGAGGTATTATTTTATCCTAAATTCTATGAAACTTTGGGGAGAAAATGAAACTTTGATGCATTTTTCCAATCTTCTGATTTCAACACATGTACTTTTTTTTGGGGGGGGAGGATTAAAATCTGTAGTATCATGCAACATTTTATTGTACAGCCCCCAGAGTTCCTCCTTGAAGGAGTTGAGGCATGCAGACATGTGATAGGTAGGTAGGTAGGTAGGTAGGTAGGTAGGTAGGTAGGTAGGTAGATTAGATAGATAGATAGATAGATAGATAGATA
>JANHFT010002993.1:21176-36862 GCA_032467955.1 Pseudoxenodon macrops | reverse complement strand
AACTACAGATGTTAGAGCAACTGGTCTGTAGTCATTCAGTTCCTAGATGAAGGGCTTCTTTGGCACTGGGATGATAGTGGAGCATTTGAAGCAAGAAGGAACATGGCACATCGCTAGTGATTTGTTGAAGATTTGGGTGAAGATGGGGGCCAATTGGTCAGCACAGACTTTTAAGCAAGAAGGAAATATGTTGCATTGGGAAAAGATGGGAGTCAGGAGGTGTCATCAGGAGAAAAGAAATACAGACTATATTCAGTGGATAGTTTCTCAAGTTCTTTTAATACATAGTCTTAGAAAGGAACTGATCATGTTGACACATTCTACAAAGCAAATCATCACACACTGCAATTTACTTTTCTCTGTTCTATACAGCACTGTATTTGTAGTTTTGAAAAAAAATAACTCATATTTTTATTACATGTAATACAGTATTACATGTAATACTGACAATTATTGACAATTGAAGTAGAAAAGAGTCTCCAGTAATGTAGACTTACAAGATGTCAATTAAAACCATTTTTTAATATTGATATTTTTAAATTTTAAATGTTTTTAACTTTTTGCCTAACCTTAAACAATTTTAAATTGTAATATTTTCTTGTACTCACCAGTGCCTTCTGTTGTTGGTGCTGCTCAGGTAAAATAGTCATGTTTCCTGCTTTATTATTGATTTGTTACAAATATTTAAATCTCACCTTTCAGAAGAACAGATTTTTCAAAAACTTAATTGATGCTTTAGTCGTCATTGTCATCCACAAATATTATAACTTTCATTCCTTCCCCTGTTTTCTGGGTTTAAGGTTAGGCACAGTCATGGTGCTGCTGTTAGCTGGTGAGGATACTTTAGCCTCGGCAATTGCACTAGCAATGATGCTAACTAGGATAGCGTGGTCTGTGGTAATGAATATATAACTGGCAGCTGCGTGACAAGAGATTGAGACTGAATGGACTGCTGCTCTTATTTATGAATTTGGTAGGGAATTTGTATATGTTGCTATAGGTTCTTCAATCTGTGCCAATTTATTTTTAATTAAATTTTATTTTAGTTCAAACATCATCTTCCATTAAACAGTATGTCATCTGGATACAAATACTTTGTGCAAATATTTTATACAATAACAATTACAATTTACAGTCATGTTTATTATTTTATCTATTCTTAACATTAATGTTAATATATACCATACCTAATACTATAACAGTCCTCTTAACTTATTTAACTTTATTAAAATATTTTCTCTATTTTACTCTGCTCCTTTTTTCCCTTTTCATTTTTATTGTCTAGCCATTGATAAAATATTTCCCATATGTTATAATAATCAAACTGTTCCTTCTCTTTAATTTCAAGTGTTAACCTATTCATTTCTGCACATTCTAATATTTTCCTAATCATATTCTCATCCATAGGGATCTCTTCATTTTTCCAATTTTGTGCAAATACAATCCTAGCTGCAGTTATTACTTGAATTATCAAATATACATTTTCTTTATTGTAAGTT
The DNA here is from genome assembly GCA_032467955.1 of Pseudoxenodon macrops. Classification (NCBI taxonomy): domain Eukaryota; kingdom Metazoa; phylum Chordata; class Lepidosauria; order Squamata; family Pseudoxenodontidae; genus Pseudoxenodon; species Pseudoxenodon macrops. The sequence goes on along the minus strand of JANHFT010002993.1, from coordinate 35,363 downwards.
TCAGGTAAAATCCCCAACAAAAATAATTCATGTTTCAAATCAATATGCTGTTGTCTCATCTCCTCCAACCATCAATCTGTGCCAAACTGAATTCCTTCTCTCAAGAACATATTAGAAATAAACTATATGAAATAAATTATCATTTTATGTGTAATTCATTCTATAAATCTATATATATAAAATATGAAGTTAAATTACACAAACATCATATGCCATCTCTAACCTGCCATTATTGAAGTGTTGTCTCCACATACATGACTCATGCATATCTCCATGCTGCTCTGAATTAAGGTAATCAGGAGGGTAGGTTGTTCAGGTTGTTGTATTTGACAAACAGTTATCTAAATTGAGCACCATTGCTTCAAGCTACTCCAGGAATAAGGTTTTCAGCAGTACTTGAGATATATGAACTGGTGAATTTTGCAGAGTTGCCTTTGGTTGCTGTGGCAATTTTAATGACATGGAAATAAATTTGGTATTGCTAAATTGTTCTTCCACTGTCTTTTATTGTGAATAGGATGCAGAACAACTGCCATGAAAGTCCTGGAGAGCATTTATATGTCTACTGTATTTTCCTTATCATCATTTTAGACATACCTTCTTGTGCAGTATACGTTAACATTGGGGGCAGACAGGCACCTGGCAGTTTGAATATGATATCAATAAAAACAGATTTCAGGGTATGTATTAGTGTGTATCATAAAAGCACAATTCGATTCTGATACATATTTACTCTATTTTCTTGAATTTGTTCTCCACAGCTTTTCCATTCCATTATACTTGTGGTAGAATAATAGAATATTATAAACACCTGTTGAACATTAATATCAAGGGATCCTGAAGTCCTGTGTATTTTGAAACCCAAGAAACCAGAATTAAATTCTTGTTTCCATTCTTTGAATGTTTTCTTCCTAGGGGAAAAGCAAAACTCATGGAATTCTATGTACTCTTATCAAATTCTACTGTTTCTTCTGACAATATATATATATTTTCAGACATAGCCTATTTGGGAGCATTCATAATATGGACTTTAAATAAGCTTTTCTTTAATAACCCTTCAAAAAGAAATGTAGACTTGGCTTTTCTGGATGGATTTTTCAAATGTTCATATTGCTCTTAGCAATGGATGGCACATTCCTAAGCCATACTAACAAGTCATTTCAGTAATAAATTAACAGATACATTTCAGTCATAACCTCCTATGCAAGTACATATTAAAATGGTTTAAAAAAAACGTACATAATAAAAGCAAAGCAATAAAAACTTGATTTAACGGACATGGGGCAAAGGGGTGTCCGTTAAATACCAAATGTTGATTATTTTGGTCAGTAGATGGCAGCAGACATTCAGTGTATAAAAACAATCTTATTAAAATAGTTTTATAAACAATTAAACAGCTTTATTTAAACTACTTTATTCAAACAGATTTAATCAGTTTCAGCTTTAGTGATTGGATTAAACAGAGTTTTTGAATCATGTTGCTTCTGTGGGATAAGTGGGATAAATAATACTTGGTGTTAATATTTCAAGAAGTATGTGTACAAAATACCAATTACCTAGCTTGCTCCCTTCATTAATTATATTGTCAACATTGGTAGGTATGCTTTCTCGTCCTCATTTTCTTCTTCTTATCAGTAATAGTTTCTGCGACTGGCTCATTTTCTATTATCATCTGGTAACCAGAGTCACCTTTATCTTCTAAGTACTATACTAAATCCCGGTGTTGAAATCCAATTTTTTTAAACTACCGGTTCTGTGGGTGTGGCTTGGTGGGCGTGGTATGGCAAGTGATATTGTTCGTGCTTCTTCAGAGCGTGGAAACTGTAAGGACCTGTATGGGGAGAAATGGTTGTGACTCATCCCTAGCAAAACAGACTGGTTGTGGGTCTTTGTCCCTCCCTAATCCTAGGATCAGGAGAATTAGCAATTCTAAATCTAGATGAAGTACAGTCTTCTGGTGGATCTGGTGCACAATTTTGGGGTCTTCTGGGACTCTGAGCTCCAGCTTCAGTTCCTCATCCTTGGGCAGTGATTGCAGCTTCTCCTGATGATTGCTGGGTAAATCAGCCTCAGATGTTTTGAGTGCTTTGAATTTTGAGATGTTTCCTCAGCTTGGAGTCATCTAGTTCTTCCAGAGCAGGTTTCTCTCTGTCAGACTCCTCCAAGTCGAAGCTGCCCACAACAGGGATCACTTAGGAGCAGTTGCATTAAGTGTCATGTCATGTTGCTAAGGGCAGCTGGCCAAAAAGTCAACAAAATTAGTGAGAAACTGCCCACACATCTGCCCAAATCTATCTCAAACTATAAGTCACATAGAAAAGAGAATGTTAATTTATCTATTCATCCCATAGCATTAATAGAGACAGGCTCATCTGGATCAGGAAGAGATATAAATAACAGCAAAGGGCTGTAGATAGATCTGCCATATCCTGATTACTGCAAATCTGCTCTGTGTCAAAGGTGAGGTCTGCCATGTGATTGCTTATATTTTTTGAGCTTAATATTATTTGTGTCAAATTCATGGTTATCAGGAACTTCCTGAATATTCTTCAACCTAGCCAACCTAGAGTTTAGAAATTGAAGTAATTCCAAACAGAAAATGAGGACAGTCCAATAGTAACCTGGAAACCAGATTGAGCCACACAGGTGAAGAGTTGGACTTCAGTGCAAATTCATTGTGAAGGGCTGGGAGTCCAGGACAAATTCTTACTCAAGACCTCCAGACTTCATTCTATTTCTTTCCTGATTGGCTGTTCCACTAATAATGATAGACACTACCGGTACTTGGTCTCAATGTTTATTTTCAACCATATTTCCTCCAACCAACAGAATTCTACAGCAACTTCACTCATGATTGCTGCAGTTGACACAATTCTAGGCCTCCAGAATCACCAGTTTGTTTAACATTACTGCCCTGAAATTAGTCCCATCCAAATTAAAATGTCTATCATTACTTACAGGAAATCAGGTTTGGGTTCGATCAAAACATTGTAAATATACCAAGTGATCTACATTCACCTGTCAATCTCATCACCTTAAAACTCTAGGCTATCAACAACTCTGTGAAAGTAACAATCACCAGATGCCATCTTTACAAAGGAGGAGGAACCTTAGAAGAGTATCTGGGAAAACATTCTTTGGAAATAATCATGGTAGCTTTGAAATCATGCGTTGGGTGTTTAATGAGAAATATCTCCTTTAAGATATTTTAACCATGAATGGACTTGACAAGGCAATATTAATGGCATGACCAAAGATTCCATAAAGATACTAGAATGCGTGAAATTCAGGAACAGAGGCATCGGCATCACTGTCCTCACTATGCAATAGATTTATTTGAAAGAAAGGTCACTCCTTATGAAAGAAAGGTCACTTCATAAGTAATGTAATATATAATCCTGTGGATAGTATCTTATGTGTGCTATTTTTCTCTTAAATATTTGTTTAATTTAGGAAAAACCTGGAAGCAAATTCTGGATTCTTTCAAAATAATTACCTTTGATTGTGTATTTGATATAGCAAAACCCAATTCTGAGGCAGACTAGAATAAACTAGAATCAGTTTTCATTTAGTTGAATGAAATTGACAATCTGAATCAATTGTGATTGTGAGTTTCTTTAAGCAGATCCATTTTTTGGGAATTCCAGGGTAGCACTCTAGTAGCTATGTCAAAAATAAGGTGGGAAAATCTTTGTTCATGTAAAACACCAGTATGTACAGGGGACTCAGGGAAATATTGATTCTGTGGCTAACAATTCTTTCCTGAAATCAGTCATGCCAGTATAATTACCCCACTCATGGAAGGCAAAACTAATGTGAGACAGAAATTACTTTATAATTCTTTTCACCTCAGTTTTATCTTGTCTCTTATCCCTAGAAATTATATGATAATGTTTTGTGAGCTGCTTTAGATAACTGAGAAGACAATGTTATGCATATATTTATATCCCAAGTACCAGTATTATCACATTCAGAAAAGGTTATTGTGATTATTATTCCATCTTGTACAAAGTAATCTATCAGTCTTAGATATTCCTCACCATAGGAAAATGTTTCTGTAAATTTCATCAAATTCTTCCCAAAAACAAAGAAAGGCAAATATTTATTTCAATTTAACAGAATAATAAAGTTGGAATAGAACTTGGAGGTCTTCTAATCCAATTTATTGCTTAAACAGGAAACTCTATAACATTTCAGACAAATGCTTGCCAGTCTCTTCTTAAAATCTCTAGTATTGGAGCATCCACAACTGGATGCAAATTGTTCCACTGGCTAATCGTTCCAATTGTCAGGAAATTTCTCCTTAGTTCTAGGTTGGTTCACTCCTTGATTAGTTTCCATTCATTGCTTCTTGTACTACTTTCATGTGTCTTGGAGACTGGATTGACTATCTCTTCTTTGTGGCAGCCCTTAGATATGGACATTAAAGCAGACATATCCAATTCCTGCAACTAGTCTCCAGTCCCTAATCATCTTTGTTACTCTATTCTGCACTCTTTCTAGAATCTCAGTATCTTTTTATCATGGCAACCAAAACTGGATGTAATATTTCAAGTTTGGTCTTACCAAGGCATTTCACGTCATTTTGATTCTATTCCTCTGTTAATGCAGCCTAGGGCTGCATTGACTTTTTTGGCAGCTGCAACACACTGCTGGCTCATATTTAAGTGATTGACCACCAGGATTCCAACATCCCTCTTACAGTTACTATTTGGCCAGGTACCATACTATACCTGTGGTTTTTCTTGCCTATATTTCATTTAAAAAAATCAATAGATCTTAAGAACATAATTTGAAACACTGATTCTTATTTTTTGGGAATTTAAGTGCAATATTACTCACAATAGTCTTCCTGAACTTATTCTGATTTTGAAGAAGGTAGTAGCTGTTCTTAATTTTCCCATGATAGACAATGAAAGGACAATCTTTATTTTGTCCATTTTTTGCTTTACATCTGATTAAACCACCCCAGTCATTTATAGAGTTCAAAATCCTGCCTCCCTAGTGAATCAAGTAATTTCTGCATTATACCAATAAGTATTGTGGGAGGATTTTCACACTGGGCCAATCCTTTAGGTCAGGCGTGTTAAACTCATGGTTTCACGTAGTCATCACGTAACATATCACGTCTTTTTTCCCTTCTCTAAACTGGAGGTGGACGTGGCCAGCATGTGAGGCATCTGGGCCACAGGCTGCGAGTTTGACATCCCTGCTTTAGGTGATTAGACTTTGACTAAGAGCAAATGGAAAGGTCTTAATGAGAATGAATGAAGCTTTCTATTATGTGTTCCACTATTTTTGATGGGTGGCTTGGGATAGTACATATAGAAACACTTGAAGGTGTTGATCATAATTTAACAACAAACTACTTTTTGAATAAACTATCACTGAACCATTCTTTCAAAGTCTGATTTGTTGCTTGAAAATAAAACATGGATTATTCTTATACCTGAGTTTGGATACAAACCCCCGTTAGTCAAATTGTAACATACCGTATATTTCACTTGAGTAAACATGTCCTATTTATGTAATTTATCAAAATAATCCTCCACTATTATGCAGATGATAACAGTTTTTGCTACACTGTATTGAATTTAAAATGGATTTGATAGTTTTTTAAATGGGAAAAATATATTTGATATTTCTTTTGATAGTTTCATGTTTTGATTCTGTCAGTTCAGATTATTTTAGTAAAATAGTTTACTAAATATATACTTTGCAAATCTCTCACCTTGTGCTAATTTAAGAATGTGAATTCATAAAAATCAGTTTATATTATGTACATTAAGCGTCTTACTGTTCCTCTAAACATTAAGATTGACAATGACTATGTTATGTTTACATTTAGTTATTTTAAAAAACATATTTAATAAACTTAATCTTATCTTAAATTTATGTTAATTTATGGGGTAACATTGACCCAGACAGGCTTGATGTGGAATTTGGGGGTCCTTCTAGATTCATGACTCCTGCTCAAAGAGCAGGTGGCAATGGTGGCTAGGAGAGCCTTTCCACACCTTTGGTGATGCACCAGTTGCATCCCATTCCTGGATCGGAGGTTCTGCTCACTGTCATACACACCCTTGTAACTCTCACTTAAATTACTGCAACATGCCCTACATGGAACTGCCCTTGAAGAATATTTGGAAGTTCAGCTGGTACAGAATGCAGCTGCATGGTTAGTAAATGGCGCCATATGCATATATGTGTAACGCTACTACTGCATGTGCTGCATTGACTATCACTGTATTTCTAGGTGCAATTCATGGTGCTGATTGCCATCTTTAAAGCCCTGTGTAGCTTGGGACCAGGTTACCTGTGAGACCATCTTTTCCCAAGAGTCTTTACTTATCCAGTTCAATCCAACAGATTGGCCATGCTGCTGATCTGTCAGCCAAAGAGTGTCAACTTGCTATAGACCCTACTTTGTGGAATTTTGTTTCCTTACACATTAGAATAGCCTGATCCTGTTGGCCTTTCATAAGGCTTTAAAATCATCTCTGTACTTGGGCCTGGGGCTCAGAATGTGTTAATAGCCTCATTTCATGACTTTCCTATTACAGCTACAATATCCCATTACTATAAAATGATCTACAGGGACTTGATTGTTTTTAAAATCTGTAAATTATATTATGTATTGGCTACAATTATAGAGATTATTGAAGCTAACCTTATTTATTAGGAGTAATATGAAAGAATACTTTGACTTAATTCAGTTTAGTTTTACTGATTTAGAGAAATTTGTACTTGAAATGTGATCTTGTACTTCATTATTTATTAAGCAGGAAATGGAAAACAATGAAACAGAAAGTGATGACTCATTTTATATTCCCTGGTCTGAAACTTCAGAAAGAAATTACTTTGTTTCATCTTCATCTCAGTCTTCACAACTACTAAATGTAGAGGCTACAGAAATGGAAAAGTATGTGAGTATAGTTTCCTCAAGTATAATTAAAGAATATATTTTGACATGCTGTTTTCAAAACCACATCATTAAGACCAAAGGGAAAACAGTAGAATTGGGGTCAATCTGATCTCTGGGTTGATGATGTTTCAAAAGGCAGGTACCAAAACAGAAAGGACTCTTTTCCTGCCCCCTGCCAGAAAGCATTGCAAAATAGACAGGACCCACAGGAGATGGATTTTTGTAATTGGGGAAAGGAGGTCCTTCAAATATTGATGGACCATATATCATGTTTAAACAGTATATAGGGATTGTTTGGGGGAAAGGAAGTAGTTATAATTGCACCATAATGGAAATTAGTAATTTTAGTGCTTACTAAAGTCTAAATATGAAAACCTTTGCTTACGTTTGACCACCATAATATTTAGACCAAAATATTATATAGCCTGGAGTGACAAGCCACAATAAACCATGCCAGAATCCAATTATTTTTTCAGGAATGAAGTAAACTTAATTAGTAGAATAAAATAAACCATACTATATAATTGTTTTCATCTAAAATCTGACCCAAGAAAGAGGTTGGTAAGTTCTGATTGAGGAAAGGCATTTGAAATTGAGCAATGTCTACCTTGAACCTGCTTTGATTTCGTTTTAATCATGCTCTCTGTGGCAATGGAGAATAGTCTACACCTTCTTTGTGACAACCTTTCAAATATTTCTAATATGCTATTGTATAAACAGCTTTTTTGGGAGGTCAAACATATCCCTATCCTATGATATCTCATAGACTAGCCTCCTTCCTTCCTTCCTTCCTTCCTTCCCTCCCTTCCTTCTTTCCTAACATTTATATAGCTGCCCATCTTTCAGCCAACTTTGGGCCTCTCCAATCAAAGATTAAAACATATAATCATATAAAATATTTCTAGTTGTGCCATTATTCTTTTTGAATGATAGTGCCCAGATCAGGACCCATACTGTGTTTTGCTAGATTTCCTGGGATTTAGATTTGTGCTCCTGTTAAAACATCTCAAAATAGCATGTGGTTTCTCAGAAGCTGCATTGTTGGTTCATGTTTAACTTGTGGTCAGCAAGGATACCAGATCACGTTCGCCTGTGTTAGTACTAAACAGGGTCTCTCACTTTCTGTATGTGGGCTTTACAATTTTCTTATCCGGATGCAGACCTTTACATTTCTATCTGTTGAATTCACTTTTATTTATTTTTTTAGTTCAAGACACTCTATATAGTTCTGAATCTTCTTTCTCTTTTCTGAAGTATTGGCCATACATCCCCAATTTGCATTATCTGCAAACTCTATATAATGTCCCCACAACTGCAACAAGTACTTTCTTCTACAAGTCACTGATTTAACAATGCAGGGCTCAGAATTCAACTTATGACATTAAACTTGATACTTCTTTCTAAGGTAAAGGGGAACCAGCAAAATACATTTTTTGAATGTAGTCTATAAACCAATTGTAAGTCCATCTGACAATGACACAGCTAAGCCCATGTTTTATCATTTTATGAAAGGGCTTATTATATTGAAAAAATGCAGTTAATCTATGGCATTCTTCTAACCTTCTAAGTTAATAATTTCATCAAACAGGGAGATAAATTTAGTTTAGCTGTTTAAGGACTTTACCTACTATTGATATTGCTTGGAGATCTATAATTTCTCAGTCTTTCTTTTCCCCTTTCTCAAGATAAGGATGGCATTTGCTCTCTTCCAGTCTTCTGGGACCTCACCAGTCCTCCAGAAGTTGTTAAAGTTTACCAAGAATAAATCTCTGATCACCTCCACTAATTCCTTCAGTACCTTGGATTCTAATCCATATAATTTTGAATTCATTATCCTCTCTAGCAGAGAGTAGGATAAGATTTACGTCTCTCATCATGTACACCTGTTTTCATAATTATCATGTCCACATTTTTGTCTTTAATTTTTTTATGCTTTTGAAAGAGAATTTCTGCTAGCTTGTGAAAAAATAATGTCCACCTTAGTTCCAGCAATTCTAGTGCCTTGGAATAATGAAACAGCTCTTGGGTATTTTGAGGCAGTAAGAAACTGGTATATCTCTTAGATTATATTGGTTCCAAAAATTGGTGAAGTTGGCTTACTTGTTCTATTTTTTTAATCTTCTTGCTTTCCACCTGTTTTTTCCTGTGATTGATACAAAACAAACTAGTAAGTTCTATAGATTTCTTAAAAGAACATCAACATTGGCTATGGTAATGATGCCTAATAAAATATATAACATATCCAAACTGCAGATACAATATACTGTAACACTCAGGAAAAATGTACAAAAAATGTAAAAATATTGCCTTAAAGTAGAAAAGAGAATAATGCAAGTACAATAGGAACCAATAAGAGATTGAAAGGTAAAGGCCTGGGTAAGATGATAGGTGGCTAAATAAATAAATAAGTAAGTAAACAAACAAATGAATAACTGAAGACCAAAATGAGAAAAAATTCTCTGTTTTCTTCCTATTATGAAACACTTCTAGCAATAGAATACTGCCACTTAAAAATCACATCCAAACTCCAGCTGTGTCACTTAGAAGGCAGAAGGAATCTGAAGCACATTCATATGCAAATACAATATTTGGCTCCTAAACTGCCTAGGTTTCATTCAAGAATCTCAAACTTCTCAATATAATAACCCTGTAAAATGTTAAATGAATTTGTATAGCCTCTGAGAATAAAATTATTGATTTTGTTTGAATTAGGGTTGGTCAAGGAATAAATGCATCACTTACTTTTCATCATTATATGTTAATCTGTATATCACACAGAGTATCATCTTTATGCAACTCTCTATTGGGCTTGCAAAACCCCTGTCAAAACTATTTTATCTACTTCACTGCTGACTCACTTAGGCAAAGGTTACAGTAATATCAGAGCAGGTTTTGACCATGCTTACACATGCTTGTGCAAGTCTGAACAGAATGAATAAAATAGCGACTCTCCTTCTCAGTTCTCCCCCCCCCTCTCCCTAGCGAGACCAATCCATAATTTGAAAACTATAGAATAAAACCTGCAGTTTATGTAATGGTCAGTAATGAATTGGCAACCAGCAAAGCTGTTCTAAGAACAATTGCATTTTATTGGTTTGTCCGTTTTTATGTACTGTACATTGAAAGTTTCCAAATAGACTCATGGCATTGTATAGTAAACCAAAATATAGATAATAATATATAAATAATTTTAAAATATAGAGCCAGGCTCTTTCCAAAATTGCCTATCTCCCATTATTTTTGCTGGCCCTAATAGATTTGGCAGGAATGCATATTTCAAGTCCCTTCCATAAAAGAGGCCAAGCAGTTTTCTCAGCTTCCCTTTGGTCAAAAAGTGAGGTGAGCTCTGCATGCTGGTGGTTTTTTTTATTAATAAATTATGATTATAATGTTGACCTCAAGCATTGTGGTTTGAATGATTATGTTGTTGTTTTAACTTTGTATACTGCCCATAATGTAGAATGGGTTTGAATGACATGTATAGGGGGAAAAGCCATAGAGATAAATTGATCACACAGGCCACTACTTGTTACTGTGTGCAGCCATATAAATACTTGACATAAATGAATAAATATAATTATAAGGCTGTTAGTTTAAAAACTCAAATGTGTTTTTTATGCATTTGTCTCTTTAATGTAGTTATAATTTCTTGATCTTTAAAATTCCTCTTCTAGGGGTGAGATGAACTATTTGTATTAATTTAACTATTTCCAAATTTGGGGTGTAACTGTTTTTCCTTTGTAGGAAGTAAACCCACCCCACTCCTAGAAAATGAAATATCCTAGGAAGTATTTAAAAAGGCAGCATATTATATTTCCCTGGATGACAGAAAAGGAGAAATCAGTTTAAAGACAAAGCAGCTTCCTGCAGGTCCCTGTCTCCCCCCCCTTTCAGCTCCAGAGTGATGGGATTAAGTCATGGCCCTCAGGGCGTGATAGGATTAACTCACCATTTTAGCAAGGCACAGCCAAACTTGGGAGACAGCCTAAAAAGTTAGCCAAGACCCTCACCCCCTGGGAGTCTGACCACCAATCAGGGCAATTCTTATACAGGAACAGAAAACTCTGGGGTGGATCCCAACAGAGGGTATAAAACTTAGGCACTCCCAGCAACCCTTCCCTTTTTCCCTGGTGGTCTTGGAACATGTGATTGTTTCTTCCCCAGGACGTAAAACCATGAAGTCCTGCTGTCAACCATTAAACCATCTTTCCAAGCAGTCTCCATGTTTCCATTGTCTTCTTTCCCACTTAGAACAGAACCTAAATGGACATTTCTTCCTACAATACAATAGACAACCGTATGCCTCAGGGAAACTCACACAAAGGAGAGCAATGGTACATACAGACAGTTATTCTCCAACAATTGATATTCTCCTTGGAATATTATCTCTGAACCTGCAGGCTATGTATGCCCATCTAATTAGGAGTCATTAGTAAGATTCCTGGTCATTAATTTATCTAATCCTCTCTTTAAAAGTTCTGTATGCTAATGGTCTTGTTGTATCCTATAAAGAGAATTCAGCTGCGTTGATTAGTACTAATGTTGTAGGAGAAGACAAACATTTTTAAAAGCCAAAAGCTGTAGCCTTTCTTCAGAATAGAATTGTTCTAGTCCTCCAATAGTTTTAATTGTCCTTTTCTGTATCTTTTCCAGCTCAACAATAACCTATTTGAAATGTGGGTCCTGCACTCAATCTTTTAAATGTAGTCTGTTATGAGCATAGATAAAAGGTATTATTTTTAATTTCTTTTCTTCCTCAGTACTTTCTTAAAATTGTGTTAGCTTTTATTCATGTGAATATTGTGTGCGCATGCACATTTCAGACAAAAACTGAATTCTGATCGACTGTCTTTTTTTGGAAGGAGAGAGTTTCACATCCACTAATGAAAGGCAACATATGCCAGAACAATGTTTAATGTGTATGCCTGTATTATTTCTATTTGAAGGTGAAACAATTTCACTAAAAATAAGCTAGTCCTCTCCACCTAGGATATCAGCATTGATCATATCAATGAAACCTTTCTGATTATAGATAACAGATGAGGCTTAATTAGTGCAGGCATCTGGCTCTACCACTGAAATAACATGACTGGAGAAGCCTACAATCTTAATTAGAAATAGCTATTAACCCCTCTTTCATCAGTCCGAATTAATTGAAAGAAATTCAGAATCCATTACTTATTTTTGCAACACTATGAATACATCATCAGCACAACACAGTTAACCACGGAAGATAAAAGCTGGCAACCTATTGCAGTCTGTTAGTTTTAAACCATAGTTCTTGAGCGATGTTTAAGCAGTTTCAGTAAAGCCTTTGCTGCAGGCATTGCAGTAGATTTCAGGAAGAATAAAGAGAGAGAGAGAGAGAGAGAGAGAGTCTCCAAACATCATGAATGAGATCTAAAAGGCTGCTTTAGGCATGCCCACGGATTGGAGTAAGCCAGTGATGTGTTTGACACATTTTTCTGTGAGCGACATACAAATAGCATGTTGCACAGTGGGAGAGATGCTATTCAGCAGGGCTTAATCAATACTTTCTTTGGACAAGCAGAGTTATTGTATATCAAACGCACATTTTATAGCAAGTTTTGAATTTCAAGTACATGGGCCTGTTACAGATGTTCAAAAAGACTGAAATCTTCTATTTTCCTTTATATTGGAAAACCTTCCAAGTGTCCAGAAGAGCCCATCCTTACGTTCTTATGTCTGTTATATTGCTAAATTTCACTGTCCAAATAAGAGCTCAATTTCTGTCTAATAACAGGCATTAATAATGTTCAGGGGCCCCATAGATATTCCTAGTATTACCTGCAAAAGTTCTTCCTCCTCCTGTCTTTATACTTTCTAGATACATTTAATTGAAAACAATTGCATACGAAAATATCTATGGAGATTTTAAATCATCCGTCATGGGTGTTCCAAAGATGCTTTTTCCAAAAGGCAACTGGACTTGTTTTGCTTTGTTTTGAAAACATTTCACTACTTATCCCAGAAGTTGAAACTGGAACTTAAGGTACAGAAAAAGTTTCTTGGATGAGAAGTGAAATGTTTTCAAAGAAAAGAAAACAAGAAAGTCTGGTTGCCTTATGTGAAAAGCACCTTTGGGACAATTACATGGGAAGGAAGTTTGTCTACTACAAGACAAAGGGCTAGCATCTGATAGCTTAAGAAAAATAGCCGGTAACTTTTGTAGTTTGTATTCTGGCAGAGTGATTTTCTGTGACTGGGTCATTTCTACAATAGCACCCATGTTGTAGATAAATAAGCAACACTGATATTGTTCACAACATACTTTAAAACTTTTAAAGGTGCTCGCCAGTGGTGGATTGCTGCAGGTTCGGACTGGTTTGCCTGAACCGGTGGCGGAAAATTGCCCCCGCTCATCGATCTGGCAGCAAAGGCCAGCTGGCGACACCCCCAAACTGGTCCTCCAGTTGGAAATCGGTCCTCTGACTCAAAAGCAGCTGGAAAAGTACTCTTTACATATACACAAAGCCTTCTGTGCATGCACAGAGGGTTTTAACCTGGATGTTACGGGGGCATACTTCCAACGCGACCCGAACCGGTAGAGAAGGTAAGAGGAGCCCACCCCTGATGCTCACCAGCAAAAAAAACAAGGTTGCCTGAATGTGTTTTACTTCCCATAAATATGTGAAAAGAGGAAAATATTTTCTCTCTCTTAAATAATGTGATAAGAAACAAAATATACATGACATATACTATAGTGATTATAGGGTACATGACATATTATATCACATTTATATTTCTTTAAAACCATGATCTAGTGACTGATTCAGGTGTTGAAATCTAAATGGAAAAAGAACATCTTTTCTGAACGTCCTCCTTCCACAAACCTCTTTTATCCTTAAATCCATATTCTGATGAAGGAGATATTTTCAGGGAAGTGTAATCTGCTTGTTAGTGCTGAGGCAGCTGTTTCAAAAGCAGCAGAAAGCCACATCCAAATCTCTCTGTCTTAGGTGTGTAAAACGGAATATGTCAGAGGTCTTCCCCACTATAAAAGAGAATAGTGCAATTGAATGAAAGAGACAGATTTTCTTTCTGTTCGCCATCACTGATGTGTGTAGCTAAAAAAATATGCTCTACTCTGAAGTACAATTAGGTCCATCCTCACTCCAATTTCAAAAGATGCAGTGAGAAAAATTGTACCTTCTTCCTTCTTCAAACATGTACCGTATTTTTCTGAGTATAAGACGCACCTTTTCTCCCCCTAATTGGGGCTGATAATTCAGGTGCGTCTT
>JANHFT010002993.1:0-11240 GCA_032467955.1 Pseudoxenodon macrops | reverse complement strand
TTTTATCCCTTGTCTTTCACCCTACTCCATATTTTTAATCCCCCCTTTTTTTGGTTGTCTCCCACTTATTTCTTTTAATTCTCTCATTTCATCTATTCCTAGATCCATTTTTTACTATACTCTCTAGTATCCTCTCTTCTCTTTTTCCCCTTTTGTTGTTTTGTTTTATTCTTATCTTTTCTAGTCCTTTCCTATTTTCCCCTTGTGCCTTTATTGTCCTCCCATTTCTTTCTCATACCATCTAAGATCTCACTGAAGAAGTTGTTTGGATAAGGAAACATCTGCAAGAAAACAACCAAACACAGAGAGCACCAAGGACCCCTCATTTCAACCCTGAACTACAAATATCCTCCCTTATTGTTACTAGTTAGGTTATCCAGTATGGGAATCCTATAGTTACTAAAATGTTAGATTGGAGAAAGTCGGTCAAATTCCAAGCTCAGATAACTTTGCTGGTTGACTTTGGGTCAATCATTCTCTCTCAATCCAGGGTTGTTGTTCAGGATAAAATCCAAGGAGATCCTGATATAAACTATATTGAGGTGTTAGAGAAAAGCAAAATAAAATGTAATAAATGAATGTACTTTAAATAATGATCTCAATATAAAAATCCTATTATAATGTATTTATTTTCAAGTGCTACTTGAACTCAGAATGGAAGGAAAATGACATCTATCTAGCAAAGTGAAATGTTTGGGACATTCAGATGCAATATAGCAATTTTATTTTATTACATACTATCTCTTCTCAGCATGCAATACAAGTATGCTGAGTATATTTTTGCTTATATAGTTTTATTTAATGAACATTTTAAGGAATCCAGTTTCTTATTAGATTGGCATGTTTTGAAGTAAATCAACTTATAAAATTTGTGATAAGAATACACATTTCTTGCAGACTTTAATTTTTTTTCTTTTAGATTTTCATTTAACTGAGTGTAATCTATTGTTTTATTTCCCCCAAACTATTTATAGATGGTATTTATAAAATTACATATGGTGCTTCAGTTTGCTTTTTTCCTACTGCTTCCTCATTCATTTTCCAGTGTAGCAGGAACCAATCTGAGTTTTAGTCTTCCAAGCTTTCAGACCTGTGCTGGAGGCCATCCTTAGGGATCTTCTTTCTCTCCAAAGAGAAGGAGGAGAAAGAAAGAAGTTCCCTGAGGGGGAACCAGTGTGAGTCCGAAAGCTTGGAAGACTAAAGCTCTGTTCCCAGTGACTGACTCAGATTGCATCTACAACATTATCCTGAGACATTTATATTTGCTTTCATTCATGTCTCTTTTAGTTTGCAAGTATGTAATCCAGAGGTGGGTTCTACTTACTTTTCCTATCGAGACAGAAAAAAGTGTAAAGATGGGAAATCCCACTTGTGGTCATAAATTGAGGATTATAAAAGCAATAATTAAATAATTTCTACTACCTTAAACTAGGTACTATATATATGTACTACCTTAAACTACAGGTAACATGATAGCAGTATTTCAATATCTGAGGTATTGCCATAAAGAATAGGGAATCAACCTACTCTTCAAAGCACCTGAGGACAGGACCAGAAGAAATGGATAGAAACTAATCATGGAGAGAAGCAACCTAGAACTAAGAGAAATTTACTGACAGTTAGAACAAATAATTAGTGGAGCAATGTGCCTCCAGTTGTGGGTGCTCCAATACTGGAAGTTTTTAAGAAGAGACTGGACTACCGTTTGTCTGAAATGGGGTTTCCTGCCTGAGCAGGCAGTTGCACTAGAATATCTCCAAAGTCCCTTCCAACTCAGTTATTCTGTTATTCTTTACTAATGGTTTACAAAGTAACATTTTAGCTAATTGTAACTGCAAATTGTAAACTTAATTTGAAAAACAACTTCTATATTTATATATGTAAGAGAGAAGAGATTGAGTACACTGGATTTTAGCAGCAAATATAATAGAGAAAATGGGATGTTCAAGTTAACTTTTCTAAACCTCCATTATTTTTCTGATTTGAATAGATCTCTGTTGTACATGTATTATTTTAAAAAAGTAAAAGTGATCTGTATTTCTCAGGATAAATAAAATTGTTATACTTTAAATTATTTACTACATGTAATTTACAAACAGAAATTTCCTCAAATATTGTATCTATACAATGCATCACCTAAAATTAATCTCCAATTTTGTAGTGCAAAAATTATCATGTTTATTATGCTTGTAGGAAATGGGTGCTGCCATTAATACTTAATGTAGTACTTTAATTAGTACTTAAATTAAATTACTTTTAAGATGTTATATAGTTTTCAGTACTTCTTGAATCTAATGAGGCTAAGTCTTTTTTGTCTTGATATTGTCTTGACATTCTTTTTTATCTAGTGGACATGCTACAAAAGTAAAATAGATTTTTCATCTTCTGTTCCACCTGATAAGTCAAAAGTGTTCATGATTTTGAGATATTCTGGATGGACCTACTAAAGAATTACTATGGGCAGAAAGGCATTAGATAAACCATATAAGGACATTATGAACAAAGTTCCCACTTTGTCTAGAAATATATCTTAGTTTTTTTCTTGGTAACAAATACTTAATTTTTATCTTCCTAACCTTGCAAAAAATAGATTGATAGCCAAGGTAGCAGACAAAAATTATCAAGTATTTACCCTTTTGAATTTGAGTTTTTCTACTAAGATATTATGCATGGGGTTATTATTTTAGGAGAAGAATTAGGAAACCAGCTGTTAAATGGATCATTTGTATGATACCGTACTTTATGAGTAGTATAAATCTAGGCAAATGTAGATCAAGGCTCAGAAACAAGTATCTTTGAATTTATGAAGCAAAGGTGAAGAAAAGTGTTTTGCAGATGAGAAGTAAAACGTTGCTTTCTGATCAGCTACAGAGGCATGCTAAGGTGAATTTTAATTATGACTAAATTGTGATATTACTCTTTCATACCCTGAACATCTGTTCCCTTCAGGAATGATGATTTATGCAGGCTATCAATAGAGACAGCTTGCTACAGCTTATGTCACGGTTTGCGGAAAGATGGGGTCGCATTTCCAAAAATATCAGCTTTTATGTGGATAGAAGCCAGTGTGTTATTAAGGTAATAGGCGAAAGGGAGCATGATATGTTCGCTTTTAATTCTGAAACTAAATATTTACTTTACTTCTTTTCTTCCAGACCATCTGTTGTTAATGAAGAATGCAACTTGGACACTGAATGGTCTCATTTTTCCTAGAGATGTCGGGAGAAGAAAAGCTGAGCCTATACTTTCCAAACGTATGAAGAAACTTATAGAAAAACCTACGATCAGACTTTTGGTGTTTAAGAACTGCATGGGACAGGATGGTTATGAAATAGCAGCATCTCCAAACCAAATTGAAAAGGTATATTGAGATGTGGCATGGCAAAATCCAAGTATATGAAGAAACTTTTCACTTTTGTTTTATTATTTGTAATTGGTCCATTTAGATATATGATTAGAGATAATTCAGCTGTGGAGGTTACAACAAAATTGTAGGTACACCTCCCATAGATAATTGAATAGATTCCATTATGCATTGTTATGTTTTGTTTGGATTCTTTACTGGACCATTAAATCCAATCTTTTGGGTTTAGATTTGGGATAGAGGCTCGGGCTCATGTAATTCCATTAACATTTGTATGTGGAGAACTAGAATTGATCTACTGAGATTTTTGTAAGCATTTAAGTTTGCTTTCATGTTTACATTTTGGACGAAAAAGAAAACAAATCTGGAGAAGTTGAGCATTACAGAATTGGACATGAAAAGAAAGGGACATAGATGGTTAATAAATGGTGTTTGGAGCAAGTAAATAAAAAATGTGGGATGCCTGGGCACTTCTTTCCCTCAGATAGGTCTAATTCCTCTAATCCCAGTTAAAATATCTATTTTATAGAAAAAGGTCTCTTTCTCCTTCAAAGTGTTTTTAATTAATAATGAATAGACATAGTAATAATGAATATACCCAGCATGAAGATGGAAGTGATATTTGCACATTTGTTTGTTTCATGTTGAGAAGTGTTTCCTATAATTTTCTATAAAATATCAAACTTATTGAAAAGATAATTCAGAATTTGAGGTAGCTAAGATTGGGTAATAATGTCTGTATTTTGCAAAAATCCTTTCACCACCACCCAAAAAAGGTAAAAGTAAAGGGTTAAGCCATTTCTAACTCTTTTTTTTAAAAGATTGATGAGTTCTAAAATATTTTAAAATGCGGTTTCCAAAATATGCAAATAGCAGCTATTTTTATTATACAATTGCCTAAAATAGCAGTCCCACAAAATAGTGCAGCATTATCTCCATTCAGGGCTGAAGGGTGGGGCTTATAGTAATTATGATGCCATATATACTCATGAAAAAACTTATCCACAGATAGGCCTACTCTTGAATTTTTAATCAAAATACATGTATGCCACCTGCAGATAAGGTGATCCACAAAATGTTTGTATGTTTTAATTTTCACAATTGTCTCATCCATGGGTGATCCGCAGATTATCCATTTTAATGGTATCTGGTTAAACATTCAACTGTCATTTTAAGCCGAGAGTACTCCTTACTAGCACTGATAGAAATGGCTGCAAGAAAACAAGTAAGCTCAGAGAGCACCAAGGACCCCTCATTTCAACCCTGAGCTAGAAATATTTTCCTTAAATGTCACTTTATCTACTGATGGCTTATTTGTGAATATATATAGGATATATATACAGATAAGCCCATCTGTGGATAAGCCAAACTCAGTTTTTGCAGTTTACTTTTGCACTTAAAATACTCAGCTTATTTGCAAGTGGAGGGTATATGGTAATTCCAGTATAGTGATCCTATTTCCTGTTATGTTTTATATTCCTTTAACTGTATATGGATTGACAAAAACATCACTTTTTTTCTTAAACCAGTACTGTACTAAACAATACTTTAGAACTGATGTCCTGAAGTTTTGTTATCAGACCCACCAGAAACTAGATCTGTTCTTTGATGCTATTTGGAGTTTACATAATTACTTTAATTGATTGTAAAAATGAGATGTGAAATTCCAATATCAAAAATAAATATGCCATTCTAAGAACATATGTACATTCTATAGTTCAAATAAAGCAAAAGTTGTATTGAGTAAGATAAAAGGAAGTGACTGACCAAAATCATGAAAGTAATCTGCATTTCAAAAGACAAAATAGAGGAAAAAGCTGCATCTTGGATTCAGCCTTTGATTTCCTTAAGTCCCTCCAATCCAAGGTTTCCATGGAATCCTTGGTGCTCTCTTTGTTATGTTTGCATATGTTTTCATTACCCAATTAGGTAACTTCATCAGCGCTACTGAGTATGGGATTTGCTCCCTGTTCATATACAATCGCTTGCCCTGTTGGCAAGGTGTAGTTTTGTCCTTGGTAGTTCACTGATTAAGTATTGATTTGCATTTAATTCTTTCTCTGGTGTCTCTGCTTATTTGGGTGTTGGCTGCTGGGGGAATATCGTACTGGTCTTGTTTTCTTCTCAGCTTTTTGTTGTTTCTTTTGAATGGTGTGTAAATACAGTTGATTTCTTTGTGTCTATTGATGGTTGATTTGTCTCAATTTCAAGCTTCCAGGAATTCCTTAGTATTTTTGGCTTTGGCTTTGTGTAAGATGCCAATTGAAATTGCGATTGACTTTGCCCATATGTTGTGAAATTAAGAAGTTTTCATTGTTTTTTCTTGGTGTTCAAGGATTTGTTCTACTACTTGTCTGCCTAGTTGGATAGGCTGTCTGTTTTCTTTTTGTGGTGTTCTGGGTTGTTTTAGTGTGTTTCAGTTGATCTGAATAATGTTCTTATATAGCTCCAGCTGTGGAAGGTTAGTTGATTTAAAAAACTGAAGTGAAAATGAATAAATGTCATTTTGCGATTGCCATCTACAATGCTTCTAGTATGTTTGTTCTTACCTGAGAAAAAGACAACGTATATTTGTGACATGCTCATAGCAACATTTGAAGAAAGCCTTGGTAATGGAGCACTTGGTTAGTTTGGGTAGCTTTTTTGATAAATTTTTGTTTCTAATTTGCCATCTTTTCCGCTATTAGTGCTGAAATAAAGGAAGAGTGGTGTGTTGATATTTTCTTCTTCACTTGTGAATTGTATTCCTTTAAACTTCTTGATTGTTTGATGTGTCTTCTCTAGTTGTTCCTTTTTTATTACTTTGAAAGTGTCTTTGACAACATACTAGATTCATACTTTGGGTTGTATGTGTTGGCGTGGTATAATTTCTAGGTGCTGCATTATGGTTTGTGCTATGAATCAATTCTGTTTCTGTGTTCCTCTGGTCTGTGGCATAATTGTCTGCATTACATCCAAGTAAACTTTACTGCCCTATTTTCCTACATCCCATCCAAACGAATATCCATGGAATCACCATTCTTATGATCCCTAGCAAAGGCATTAAGGTAATACCTTAGAAACTATCAGGCAGAAAATAATGCCCTAATCAAGAAACTATCAAGGAAAAAATGACCCCTGCCAACACTGGCAGGAGCAAAAAGGAGCAAACTCCACACTCACCAATGCTGATGTTGTTACCTAGTTGAGTAATGAAATGTCTGCAATCAAACAACCAAGCTTGGGAATCACCAAGGACACCATAGTTCAAGCATAAGCTACATATTTTCTCCTCTATTAGAATTTTGTTTCCATTCTGGAAAAAATGTTTTAATCAGCCATAGGTTGAAGGAAGCAAAAGCATGAAATCTTGTATTCCGTTTCTTCTTCATTGTTTTTTTTTAATCATTTGCCTAAAACAAGTAAATAAATAATATAAAATGGAATATTGGGAGTCAACTTTCCTTATTTAGTTGCTAGATATTTTATAGCTTATTTTTCCTGTTATTCTATTATTCAGGCAATCAGCTTTTTGCACTGTTATAAATGAATATACTTGTATTATTTATAATAATGTTAAAAATTAATTGGAAGATTATTGTGAATCTTCAGATTTACTGAAGATGATCCTAAATGGCTGAGATATTATTAACAGCTAAATATATATATGTTTCATTCTAAAAAAACAATAATATTTAAATATTAATGATTCTGGTTTCGATTTTGTTTTAAGTTTTTAGATATTTGTACGATCCGACTGAACCTTATTTCACCAGCAAAGTATATATACAATATGCATGGGGATAAAATGGAAGATCTCCTAAATGGTAAGAATTGCACCATTTGCTATTATAAAATAACAAACAACAGCAACAGTAGTATGTATGAAATGAAGCAACCAGTTCATGCATGCGTAAATGTTTGAATGCTAAACATAAAAAAGTCTTACAGCTTTATTGGAGGGCAGTGTAGCCTATGATTTCAATAATAAACTGAAATTTTCATGTCAATCAAATCATATTATTTATTCAATGACCAGATCAGTTTTCAGGAGTTTTCCTATAAAATATTTTGTACAATAGGAATTTAACTCATTTAAGGTTGCTACTTTTAGTTTTCATCTGAATAAATATTAATTCTTCACTATTTCTAATTGGAGTAGCATCAGTATAGTGTACCTTTTAGTTTTGATTTCTATCTGTATGTATGTGCATATTTAAATTATTTGGCTGTACACAGGTAAGGACAACTCGTATAGTAACTGTATTTGGTTGAAAGAAGAAAAGAAACCTTCTCAAAAGGTCTAGATTGGGGTGTCTAACTCACAACCCGCAGGGCGGATGTGTAACATGCTGGCCACGCCTCCCCAGTTTTAGCAAAGGGGGAAAAAGTCACAATACATCCCATGATGACAATGCAGCAAAATTAAGCACTCACAAAAATAAGTGTATTATTGGATTTCTCATAAAAGTTAATTTGGCAATAGTATCAATATTATAGGGTTAAATTCCTATATTGTGCTTTACATAAGCCCAACTGAATCTGTTATTGATTTGCCAAATAAATATCTCATGTTGAAGGTGCCAATGGAGCTTGGTTTGTGTGTGTATTTCTGTGTGTGTGTGTGTGTGTATAAGAGAGAGAGAGAGAGAGAGAGAGAGAGAGAGAGAGAGAGATGTTTTTCCAAGCTACAAAACTGTAGCTACAGATAAAACAGATGATTTTCATGTTTTATTAAATGCACAAATATAAATAGTTAGCTAAAATGTGTCAGTAAAGTTTGGTAGGATTGTTTAATACAAATATTCTTAACAAATGTCCTCTAAGAGGACTGAGAGCATTTAACTATTATAAGAATTGATGAAGAGAGTCACTATTGTTGATTTAAAAAACTGAAGTGAAAATGAATAAATGTCACTTTGTGATTGCCATCTACAATGCTTCTAGTATGTTTGTTCTTACCTGAGAAAAAGACAACATATATTTGTGACATGCTCATAGCAACATTTGAAGAAAGAGTTTCAAGGATTGGAGCAATAATTGGATACATTTCAATTCAAGAGAGAAGATATGTTTTAGATCAAAGGATTAGGACAGGAACTGACAGAAAAGAAACTGATCTTCTTGAAGAAGAAAATCAAAGATATAAGCTCAATGGATGAGAGTGACAACCAGAATAAGGAGTAGAAGTTATTCTGTGTCATGGGAATTTGAATATGGGGGTGGGGGGAGAAGAAAAGAGAGTAAAGAAGCATTTGAGGTCAAACAGGAGACAGAAAAATGAACCCCTGTTCATTCAGATTAGGGTACTAGAACAACTCCAAATACTTGTCGTTGATTTATGACCATTCGTTCAGCAACTGATACACAGTGCTGAAAAAAATGACTTATGTTCTGTGCACAAAGTTATGGCCATCACAGTGCATTCACAGTCATATGATCAAAATTCAAGAGCTTGGCAGCCCGCCCACAGTATACCACAGAGGTGCTTCAACTCCTAACTCTCTATTCCCACCCATCTATGCTCTTTTGGCTGCCCTTCATCTTGCTTTGTGGAGCAGCAAGCAGCCCCAGAATTACATGGTTCTGGGACTGTTTGCCAGTCCCCAAGAAGCTTCAGCCTGCCCCAGCAAGCACCAGCAAGCACCAGGAAACGTTCATTCTCTCTTCATAAAGCTGTGCTGTCTTTTCAAGGAATTAATATCCAAGTATTATGTTCAATTCTGGGCCTCAGACCTTTAACTTTAAGAAAAATTCAGACAACTTGAAAGAGGCTAAGAGAAGGACACACAACAACAACAAAAATAAAAAGAATAGAATTAAATCCCATAAAGAGAAGCTGAAGGAACAGGGAATGTTTTTGCCATGGGAGGAGAAGACCAGGAAATATAACGCCATTCTTGAAATACTTTAAAATATTTCATATAGAAGGAAACCAAAGAAGCAGTAATCCTATAAATCAGGGTATGAAATCATGGACTACAGCAAATTTGACAGTACAGCCAGTTATGAAGTGATATAGTAATCTCTTAAAGAGTTGAAGGAAAGATTGAAACTGATCAATGAATTCCAGAGGAATGGGGTCTTCATAGACTTCCTTTGTTTCTCTTACTGAATGAGGAAGTAATTGTTATGCTCTATTCTAGTAGGGAATTATTAGAACTAGTTTTCATATATTTATTTATTTTCAGTCAGATAGAGCCCAATCTCAAAGTCATTCATTTGTAAACTAACAAAAATATCTTAAACCCCTGTTCACAAAAAGAATACCAATTTAAGAATAACATAATTTCCTGGATTTCCTGTCCATACAGCATGGCTTTGTTTACATTTGTCAGGTGGTTTTCTGAGAGGAGATAGTGAGCGAAGATGAATTTCCCAAAAACATAAATAATTGTCCTGAACATAGCAACCTCATGCAATATGCTATAGTCAAACACATTTCTATTGCAGATAGGAAATACATGAAGTAATTAATGTCCCACAAATATCATCTATGAAGGTAGAGAAGATTGATGGTAGCTGAGTGTAAGATCAAAGATTCAAGAATTATGGAGAGTGAAATATGGCAAAGGAGGGCTGAAGAACTCTATATTTTACATAATCAGTTAGAAAAGGTCATCAAATAAAATTTATGTAACTAAAAGAGCAGGAGAATCTGTGGATAATTGTCAGATATTATCTAGGTTAGAAGAACCTCATATTCTTCATGTTGGTCTTTGAGCATAGAGGTTTGGCCTATGCAGAAGCCCTCATCACTCTATAGCAGGGCTGTCAAACTCAAGGCCCTGGGGCTGGATTCAGATCTGGCCTGCGGGATTGCCCTGGAAAGAGTGAAGGAGCAACCCACAGTGCCTCTGCCAGGAAAAATGGAGTTCACGAGGGCTGCGTGGCCCCTGCAAGCTCTGTTTTCACTGGCAGAGTGCTCGGGTCACCACAGGCACCCCCCCAAAACAAGTGATATCATGCTAGCCATGGCCACCCTGGTCATGGCCCCTGTCCCCCCGAGCTCAAACACAACCCTGATGTGGGCCTTAATGAAATCAAGTTTGACATCCCTGCTCTATAGTAACTGTAGTATATGGCAGGAAATCTGCCACTTTACACATGTCTGAATGCTTAGCTTCTGTGTTCCAGTTTGAGTGTTGTAGCAGGTATATCTATTGGGATTGTGCCATCTTTCAGTGAGTTTACTGTTTTTTGTATTACGCTTACCACTTTCCCCCTCTGTCATCTTGCCTGATTCCCTCCTTCCTCTCCCAAATAATAAACTGCATGGTGGTGCAGTGGTTATAATGCAGTATTGCAGTCTAATTCTGCCAACTGCCAGGAGTTCAATTCTGACCATCTCAAGGTTGACTCAGCCTTCCATCCTTCTAAGGTCAGTAAAATGAGTAGCTGGATTCTTGGGGCAATATACTGACTCTGTAAACCGTTCAGAGAGAGCTATAAAGCACTATGAAGTGATATATAAGTGTTGATGGTTATTAGTTATTAGTTTTCTCTGTCACCATTTATCTATTTACTATCTGGTCAGAACTTGAGTTGGCTGCCAGAAGTCATAACTCAGTAATATTTTAGCACTCTGTAGCAGGTGTCCTGAAGGAACAGAAATTTGTGTTTGACATACCAATATCTTCGGAGGACTGAGAGAATTATTACAAGTGTTTCTTTGCCTCCATGGAACCTGCAGAGAAACTGTCTCTAAGTAGTGATCTAGTAAATCCTAGAACACCCCTCCCCTTGGCCACCAGTCTCAAAAAGGAGATACAATCCATCATTAAAAGTCTGAAGAGCAATAAAGCCCCAGGTGAGGATTTTTTTACCATCCGAATTATTCAAGAAATTTCCCAATTGGTGGGGCCCAGTATTGGCAGGTCTTTTTACACACATAAAT
>JANHFT010002992.1:395992-406193 GCA_032467955.1 Pseudoxenodon macrops | reverse complement strand
AATGTATATGTAAAGGATGTAGATATGTAATAAATGTAGAAATAGAAAATAAGAACATATATGTACAAAACAATAGGTCATAAAATGGATGATTTGAAATGTTAAGAAAAAAAACACCAGATAACGGAAAGCTGTAATAGTGTAAATCTGATTTTAAAGGTTGAAAATGTGTAATAAAAATGTATTTTTTAAAAAAAGAACTCTTACTTTTGGATTCAAATGACTCAATTTCTCTAGGCGTGACCAAATTTTGTCATGAAATATGTAAGACGCACAGCAGTTTAATATCTGTGCCCAATATAGGTGCCTGCTTGTTTAGCTGGACAGATTGGATGGCCTTTCTACTTGGGTGACATTGCTGGGAATTTATATTCTTGGGGTTACATTCCTGCTCGTCCCTCCCAAGAACTCCCCCACCACAATATGGCAGCATGGGGGGTTTGGATGTGTGTAAATGTAGGGATTTATTTGTAACAACAACAAAAATGAACTGTAGAATGCCAATTGGATAGGAATCGTTTTCAACATCCTCATAAATTCAGGATAAAGGAGGATGTTTTTTATTTTTTTCAAGGGGACAATCCCACTATTGCGATGCCATCATTGAAAAGCTTCAATATTTCTAGCAAATGACTTATTAAAGATAAGTCAAGGTATCACGTGATGTTGATATTAAGGTATATCAACCTTATATTGGCAGAATATGCCTGGTGATGGTGTAGGATTTTAGAAATTCTACCTAGTCACCAGACTAGTAGAAGGAAAATTAACACCAGGTAGAATGTTTCTGAGGTAAAAAAAAAGAGCTGAGTCTGGTGTTTTCCTCTGCCCGTTCAAATCAGTGATGTTGTTTGATTTTACTGCTAAGTAATACCCATGTTTATAGTATGTTACTGCTTAGATTTTCGTTTATTTAAGATAAATTGCCACCACCAACTGTGATTCATGCAACGACTTCACAAAAATGTACTGGTGCTCTGCTTCTTCCCAAATTCCTAATCCTAATCTTGATCTGTTTCGAATGCTGTTGCTGCTTCATTGTAGTCAAAGCCTGCTTTTCTCCCTCCATTTTTCTCTTAAGCATCAACCCTGATCTCAATATGTGACCACATACAGTATATTGAGATCAGTACACAGAGAGAATATCAGAGACTGCAGAAAGGGATTCTCTGAAGTGGAACAAAATAGTCAGCCCTGAAAGGGGACTTGGACTGGCATTTTCTCTTCTGTTGGCATGTTTAAAACATATTCCACAAACCCAATCTGTGTTGCAGCTCCTGTATCTCTTTTATGCTTGAGTGTAACAGGACATTGTTAAAGGAAGGCAATTTTAATATCCAAGGGGAGGAAAATGGGAGGAGGACTTCCATGGAATTGACAATGGAATGCAGGTCTGTTTTTTGCTCTGCTTCTCAGCTCACCGTTAACATATTATTCCCCCTTTAATAAAAACAATTCGGTAACTAATACATGTGCTCTTTCATAATTCAGATGTACAATTATGCTTTCAATCCAAAACCTCATTAATGCTCCAGTGTAGGCATGGAGCTTTTCAGAGAATAAACTAAACTTGGTCATTTTCAGTTCTTATAATTGTTGTTGCTGTTGTAATACTGTCATTTGTCCAGTACTCCAGAGTCTCAGAATTGAATGTCAGTGTGCATTTTCTATGCACATTTGGGTATACTTATGATTTACTTTTTACTTATTTCTTCATTTAAAATAGTTATGTGGCTACTCAGCTAAATCCAAGTTCTGGTGGCTTCTCCAGGGCAATCTGCATCATTCTCCTTCCACTCTCATTTCACCCTATCCCAGTACCTGGGGGGAAAAGCCATTTCTTAAGTGCTTTCTAGAAGGTTAAAAAAAAGTGGGAGGTCTCCTGGATCCCAAGGGGAGGTGTGTTCCATGGGGCAGGGGCTGCAACAGAAAAGGCGTTTCTTAGGTTCTGCAAGATGGCAATATTTAAGGGAAGGGATTTGGAACATACCTACCATATCCAGTATAGTAGGATGGGAAATACCCTCAGGAAGAGATAGTCCTGCAAATAGCCTGGTCCTCAGTCATGTAGGGTTTTTAAAGATGATAGCCAGTACCTCAAATTGTATCTGTAAGTAAACTGGGAATCAGTGCAGCTGTTGCAACATTGATGTGACATGGAGGCGCTCCACATGGTACTTGCTGCTGCATTCTGGACTAGTTGAAACTTCTGAGTGGTCTTCCACATGAAGAGCCCATTGCATTAGTCCAAATGAGTAGTGACCAAGGCCTCCTGGCTCAGAAAAGGCCGGCATTGCTACACTAGATGAATCTGTGCAAAGACCTCCCACTTCCAGCTATGGCTGACTTCTGCTCCTCGAGCAAAAGCTGTGAGTTTACGAAGACCCTAAATTTCACAACAGCTCAGTCTGACCCTGTACAGGTTCAAAGATGTCATGTCAACAGACCTTGGGAGAAAAAACCCTCAACGGTCACTCCATTTTGTCAGAGTTGAGTCAAAGATGTTTTACCCCTATCCAATCCTGCACAGCCTCTAAGCACCTGGTCAGCACCACCACAGCATTATCTGCCCAGCATGGGGTGGAGAAGTATAAATGGGCACCATCAGCATTCTGATGATACTACAACCTGTGTCACTGAATGGCCATGCCCAAAAGTTTCATGTAAATGTTAGAGAAGAGGAGACAGGCCTATTGCTGTTGTTAAAATGAAGGGATGTCATAATAATGTTGTATATTTTATTTTTTTTCCTTTCTATTAAACCCTACTTGAGCCAACAAATGTCATCATTTCCCATCTCAGTGGGCATTTGGCAGTGGCAGCAGTATTCCTCTTTTGGGGTAAAATAAAACAAAGAAACAAAAAAAATAAAAGAATATATTTGAGACTAACAAACATTGATGCAACTGTTCCTTCTTCTTGTACCCTAGTCTGGTGAAGGATGTCAAGAAGGTGAGAACCATCATTTTTGGCCTTGGAATTTGGCCACCACAATCCTTTGTCCTGTCTGAGGAGTCTAGAGAGCACACGGCTAATCATGTGATTTCATAAGAACGGACAGAGGAAATATTTTTGATTCTTTTTTAAAATGTTATTTTCAGAGGATTGAGGACATTTAAACAGTAAATATTGTCCTTTCATCTTCACCAAGGTGAAAAAAAACCACCACTTTTTGAATGGCCTTAAGGCACTAATGACATCCTATAAATCTTGCCCAACGGCCTGTATTTAAAAAATATCCTCACTTGTTTGATTTGCCCATTTTGGAGATCATAAATGGGGATTTAGAGGGAGGCCATATGGCCCTCAGCCTGCATGTGGAACCATAATGCAGAGTGAGGCTGACTGGGAGAGGCAGAAAGTTCAGGGCCCCCAATGGTCTGACTTTGGATTGGTGGGACGTAAGCATTTATTGCCACTTTTTTTGACTGTGGGCAAAAATATATATGCAATTTTGTATATAACGTTTCCTTATACTTACTTCTGGGCACCATTTCCCCTCAAATACGTCTTTTGTGCACAAATCTGAGTGAAGAACAACATGGCAACTCTGAAGAAACACACCTAGTCTGAATGTCAGGAATGAATGTTTTTATTCCAATTGAATCCTACAGTCATCATGTAGATCTTAAGCTCCTGAAGCCATTATAAAATCAAGAGAGGAGCTTCATCTCCATGGTCATGTGATCAAAATTCGGACACTTAGCAATTAACATGTATTGATGACGTGATGCAGTGTCCTGGAGTCATGTGATCACCTTTTGCGACCTTCTGACAAGCAAAGCAATGGGAAAACCAGATTCACTTAACAACCATGTTTACTAAGTTAACGGCTCCAGTGATTCACTTAATAACTGTGGCAAGGAAAATGGGGCAAAACTCACTTAAGAACTGTCTTGCTTAGAAACTTTGGGCTCAATTGTGGTCATTAGTCAAGGACTATCTGTATTATCTAGCTAGTGCCGTTTCACACAATCAATTTATCTCGACAAGCACATGGAAACATGGATCCGATTGATGTTATTGTTGGTAAGAGGAACTGAAGACATCTTCGTAAATAGAATCAAATGTTCCTTCGATTCTATGCTGGATGACGATTTAGATCTTTACCTCTGCTTAGTGAAGTTACTTTTGCAGTATATTTTGTGGAAATTATAAATTAAAAACAAAACCTATTCCTTCTCCCCTGCCACCCCTTTGACTGAGTTGAAAGAACGTATCATTACGGCCTTGTTTCTTTTCTCTTTCCCCCCCTTTTAATTTACAAAAGAAATGCACCATCCTGATATTGCAGCATGGACCAAATCCATGAAATATTCTGAGTTTACTATTTACTAAGCTTTCAAAGCAGTGTGTGTAAATTCTTTCACTTTAATTATATACTTCAAGGATGTATGAACCCTCCCACCCTCCCCCCTGTTGTAGGGAGGAGGGGAATCAATTAGACAGAAAGCTGCCTCTCTGGCAGAAAAAGGAGAAGGGAAACCTATTAAGCTGGTAAACATTTATTTTCAGCTGGAAAATCGGCTATTAATTCATATAGTGACTTTCCCAACTGAAATAATGAGTCAAGCTGAGCAGCCTGAACATTAGCAAGGAGTAGAGCAAAGCTGTATGGGAACAGGATAGTATTTTTAGGGAGTGTTCAGAAGAAACGCTTTTTCTTCTCAAAGAATTCTGATGTCAAATATATACTCCAAAGGTCCTCTGAAATAACCAGATACTTACCAACTATTTAATCTCTGTGTTTATAGTATACATTGATATTTGATTTCAATTATCTCTTGACAGTGAAGGTTTTTGAAAGCTGACTTGCAATGACATATCTTATCTGGCAGCATGTGACAGGTAACACGCAATGGAATTTGATATCAAACCTGGATAGCACTAAGTAGCATTGTAAACCCCAACACAGGCGTCTGGTGTAAACCATGAAGATAAAAAAAATGATGAAGTCTCATGTTGGACATGAATATGTATCAGTACAGGAGAATATTTGTAGCTCTGGATTGAACTGTGGTCCTTGATGCTCTCTGAGCTTGGTTGTTTTGTTTGCAGGTGTTTCATTACTCACTAGCTAATCTTCAAGTGATTTCTTCTTCTTCTTTTTAATGTTTTATTTATTTATTTTTCTTTACAAACCCCTATCATATAATTAACGAATATGTGACATTATTCATACAATTAACATTGAAATTCAATATATTACATACATTCTAGTTCCAATCAATCTAACCCTACGTACATTTCTATTTCTTATTCCTATTGTCAATCCATTGATACCAATTCTCCCACACCGCATAGTATTCTGAATCAACTTTTCCATTTAATTCTAGAGTGAGCTTGTCCATTTCTGCGCACTCGAATATTTTATGGATTACTAGTCCTTCTGGCGGGGTACTGTCTTTCTTCCAGCATTGCGCGAAGGCAATCCTTGCCGCTGTTATTATGTGTAATATCAAGTATTTTGACCTTTTATTATAATTCGCCTTAATAATCCACAAAAGAATTATTTCCGGTTTTAATTCTATTTGACATTTGGTTAAATCCTGAAGCCAATTTCGTATCTTTGTCCAAAATCATTTCACTTTGGGGCATAACCACCATGAATGAACGAAGGTACTTTTTTCTTTTTTGCATTTCCAACATTTGCGATTTAGGTTTGGATACATCTTGGCCAATCTCGCTAGCGCCAAATGCCACCGGTAGAACATCTTGTATTGTGATACAAAAGTGGTATCTTCTAACCCTAACCCTAATCCTAACCCTATCACTGACAAGTCAACCAATGTTTATAAACAGATCAGACCCTATTCTCTTCTAGCAATGAAGATATTACCAAGTTGGGCAATGAAATGTCTGCAAGAAAACAACCAAGCTCAGAGAGCACCAAGGACTCCACAACTGCGAATATGTCACACAATTTGTCTCACAATGCCACAATACATGATTTGTCCTACATCGTTCCTTTACCAATGAACCAGCTAACATATTTTTGAGTATTCAGCTGGTAGTGAATATAGTTGCATAATGTCATTTTCAGGAGGAGGAGCCAGGCTCATACCTAAGAACAATTTGGTTAGACCAAATTAGTTCAACATTTTACTTTTTTCCGTAGGCAACCATGGCTTATGCAGTACTCACAAATAAGAGATAAAATAGACATACTTCCCCCTAATCCTAGACAAGAATTGACACTATCCACGGCGTCAAATACTAAAATTTGGCAGTCACAGCATTTTATGGAATACATTGGCTAAGTCAATAACAAACACACATTTAACTTCCGCAAAGTTCTGGAATGTATCAGGAAGGGGGAGACGACAAAGAGCATGGCTCAGGAGAAGCAACTGTTGAAGAAGTATCATTCCCCTGATCAGTTACCTGTGGACAATGGTAGGACCAGGCACCACATATTAAGGATTCAGAGAAGCTGGAACTGGTACTCAGCAAGGGATGCTTGTGAGACTAGGAGCTAAGCCTGATGAAGAGAGAGAGAGAGAATCGAGGTAAGGGTGAGGATGTTGAGCCTAGAGAAAAGATGGCTGGAGATAGGATTGCATGCTTTTGATTCCTTGAAAGGATGTCACGTTGAAAAAGGTCAGCTTCTGTTTTCTCTCATTGTAGAATGTAGTATACAGAATAAATGGATTTAAGTTAGAAGAAGTAGATTCATCTGAGTGTTGGAGATAAACCTCCTGAGAGAAACAGTTCAACAGTGGAGCCAGCTGTTCGGGGAGAAGGTGGGCTGGGCTGTTTTCCATTCATTGTGCTCATGTAGGGGCCATCTATTCAGGATGCTTTAATTTGGACTCCTATGCAAAGCAGGGAGTTGGACTGCATGGTTTAAGTGGCCCTTGGCAATTTTAAGATTGCAATGATCCTATGTTCCATGTGTTTTTTTTAAAACTAAATTCGCCATTGCAGGTTATTAACTAGACAATAGCATCATTAAGCAATAACTAACAGAGGTCTCTTGATGGATTGGTATTATGAACAATCCACATCGCTAATACAAACAGGTTCTTCAGCTTGTGTAATGTTCTGATCCCTGATTTATTGTAGGTCAAAATATCTTGGTTCTCAGATTTTTGTGGGCTCCCCAGACCTAATGCTTAAATTGTTAATTTACTAGATATAATAAGTAGAGAGAAAGTATTTTGAACCCACATCTAGATGCGCTGATGAATAAGAAGCCTGCACAGTCTGAGATCGGCCTGCATTTTACTTACCTGGGAGAAGATGCAGCCTTTTCCCTTCGTATTAATTGAGCAGCTGCTCTTTCAAAATCCAGACATTAGCCTCCAGTCCCTCTTTTGCCAAATAGATGTTAACAAGCACATCATATTGGGCAGCACTGAATATATGAATAAGATGGATACGAAAACATTCAACCATTCCCTGTTTCCTAGGTTCTTCTATATGAACAAGCGATGCCCTATTAATTTTGATAGACAAGGTGGCACTTAGCCGTTTGAAAAATCCAGCACGGGATAAAGTTATGCAGCCCTGATTGTTCTTACAACTTTTTTTTTTTTTGAGACAGGGAAGAAGGTGAGTATTTGGTAAGATTTTTTTTTACAAAAAAGAACAGCCCAACTGACCAAGCGCTTTGTCAGCCAGTTTGTTCGACTCTGCATGGCCGTTCCAGTATTTCTCGGCCACCCTGCTGTGTTTTTAATGCTGCCCATCACAGCTTCTTGGAGCCCCTCCTCTGCAATTAGACAGAGTCAACATAGCAACTGTTTTCGGAACAGCTTGAAGCTACCTGCAGCCATCAGCGCCACCGACTCTCAAGAATGTGCGGAGTCAAACCTGGTTGCTGAATGCAAGACTGGCTCCACTTCAACTTTATGTTAGGATCACGGCAATTTATTGTGTGCATGTACACACCTGCTGGTGTATGTCTAAAATGATGCTCTCCATTACCCTGAATGCATTTGAAGACATTGCAGGAAAAGCAGAAAGGAGGCTGGCAAAAGAAAAAGAAAATGCTGCAAGAAGTCAGCTTGCAACTAGGAAGCAGTTTCCATGCCTACTGTAGCCTGGGCTAAAGAATGTGCTGGCTGCCAGGCAGAACTCAATGAAAAAAGATGATGGTGTGCTGGGGAGGGGAGGGGGGGGCAGGGCAGGCAATACTCCTTTGGCTGGGAGGGTGTGGAATCTGAGATGGAGGCCTTCGTCTGGAAGTCCTCGCTCCCCACCCTGGGCAATTTGCAAAGATGCCAAAATTCAGTGGCATGTGATCAAGCCTGGGTGGAATGCAGAGGTCGGTTTGGGTCTTAAGGAATTGCAGTTGCTGAAGGAAAATGGGGAATCTGTAGGAAAGAGAAAGAAAGAAAGAAAGTAAGTAAGAAAGAAAGAGAGAAAGAGAGAGAGAGAGAGAAGAAGGAAGGAAGGAAAGAAAGAAAGAAAGAAAGAAAGAAAAGAAAGAAAGAAAAGAAAGAAAGAAAAAGAAAGAGAAAGAGAAAGCAAAAGAGAAAGAGAAAGAAAGAAAGAAAGAAAGAGAGAGAGAGCGAACGGAAGGAAGGAAAGAAAGAAAGAGAAAGAAAGAAAGAAAGAAAGAAAGAAAGAGAAAGAAAGAAAGGCTAGCTAGCTGTTTTGGGGGGTGGATGGGAATCATTAACTCAATGCCTGTTGCAACACTTGCCTGTAATAATATTCCATCAATAACCTATGTAGCTTCTACTGTATCTTGATGGCCTTCTGAAAAACACTGAAGAATGGTTATTCCTCCCAGGCCCCTGGAGAAGTTAGTAGTTAGTGAGTCTCTGCACTGTAAGATCTTGTTTTGTTTGTTTTGCTTGTAGGATTCTTATTTTTCTGGACGTACACTTTTTTATTCTGTTATTTTATTAACTGACTTTTAAAAAATATAGAGCACTTGAAATCATTTGGAGTCAGCCATTATTTAAATCTGCATTACTCAATTACTTTCTTTGTTCTCATTTACTCTTAGATAAGGAAGGAAGGAAGGAAGGAAGGAAGGAAGGAAGGAAGGAAGGAAGTGGAAAAAAGAGTGATGGGAACAGATGTTCAACAAAATTGTAGGATATCCAATGGAGAGTACTGAAAAGCAAGATGTCACAGAGAACTTATTAAGCTGTTAGAGGCATAGATTTAGAAATGACTTTTGCATTAAGTCAACATATGAGGAAGTTTTTCCTTTGGCTTGATTTTGTGGGTGGGGGCATTAGAATAGACAAGCCTTCAGGCTAATGCTGAGCTTTTCCCTCCCATCTAAATGGGCACAACAATAAAATCTCAGCAGCATGGTGGGAATGGCTACATAGGGCTAGGAAAGCTTGGGCAGCTACTTTACAACAAGCATGGACTTTTCAGACTGGTTTTTGTGGGAGAAATGGAAGTGTGCTCTGACATCTCCTCTGTTGAACTATAAGGATTGAAAGATGATGATGATGATGATGATTATTATTATTATTATTATTATTATTATTATTTTATTTCATCAAGCGTATATTAGAAAACAGATACAAGTATAAACAAGATTATAAATACCGAGACGGGTTCAGATAAAAGGGAACAATAGCACAGGGATGGTAGGCACGCTGGTATGCTTATGGATGCCCCTTAAAGACCTCTTAGAAATGGGGTGAGGTCTACAGTAGACAGATATCCATATGGGCAAAATACAACCAATATTTCTAATTGTCAGTTCTGCTGCAGACATGGAGATACAATGGCATTCTACGAAATCCTTACTATAGGAAAGTAAAGTGGTAATTCATTACTTCAGACCAATACGATATAACATCAGAGATCCCATTGGAATAATGTAGATTTAACCCATATCCCGTTTACAGTGATCAGAAAAGGGAAGTTCGGTACCCATTCCAGTTTAATGGGAGGATGCAACTGGAAAGCAAACATCCCTATTTTCTAGTTTTTTCCCTTTTTAGCTCCACCTGTTCATCTTGTAATTCTTTGGTTACATTAGTAG
The DNA here is from genome assembly GCA_032467955.1 of Pseudoxenodon macrops. Classification (NCBI taxonomy): domain Eukaryota; kingdom Metazoa; phylum Chordata; class Lepidosauria; order Squamata; family Pseudoxenodontidae; genus Pseudoxenodon; species Pseudoxenodon macrops. The sequence goes on along the minus strand of JANHFT010002992.1, from coordinate 396,232 downwards.
TTTTTTTCAGGTGTTCAGTATCTAGAGCAGTGTTTCTCAACCTTGGGAACATTAAGATGGGTAGACTTCGATTCCCAAAATTCACCAGCCAGGCTGGTTAGAGAATTCTGGGAGTTGAAGTCTATCCATTTTAAAGTTGCCAAGGTTGTGAAACACAATCTAGACATTTAAAATAGAATAGAATAGAATTCTTTATTGGCCAAGTGTGATTGGACACACAAGGAATTTGTCTTTGGTGCA
>JANHFT010002992.1:355034-367061 GCA_032467955.1 Pseudoxenodon macrops | reverse complement strand
TTATGTACACTGAGAGCACATGCACCAAAGACAAATTCCTTGTGTATCCAATCACACTTGGCCAATAAAGAATTCTACTCTACTCTATTCTACTCTACTCTACTCTACTCTATTCTATTCTATCAGGGTAGTAACTGGAAGATTGTGAATTCTAGTCCAGTTTTAGGCCCAAAGCCAGCTGAATGACCTTGGGCCAGTCATTTTCTGTCAGCCCTAGGAAGGAGGCAATGGTAAACCTCTGTTGAAAAGAAACCACTTTATTCTTCAAGAAAACTGCAGAGACTCAGCTGTGCAGTCTCTGAGAATCAGGCACCATTGAATAGAAGGAAAAAATGTTATATTAGGCACTTTTAATACACTAGAGGAAGATTATCAGCAGACTCAAAGGAGTCCCACTATTTATAGAAATGCAACAATATTTTGAAAGAAAACTCAAAAGGGATGAATTTCTAAATAGCCTAATGAGATCTAAACATGCTGAATGGGCATGACATTCTGTCTGGTGGATTCAGGAAAGAATAAATGGAGGGTAGGAGATGGGATGGACAGGGCCAGGCCTGGCTGGCCAAAACCCTAGATACAAGAGCATCCTTGTGATGACTCCTCCCAGACACTTCCCCAGATTCCTCTCCAGATAGCAGCTAGGAGGTGGATCAACCAGTTCCTGGCACGTCAGGAGGGGACTTGGTGAATAGCTCCAAGCAGCCATTTGAGAGTGATTTGGCTGAAGCACAGCTGCAGCAGGACAGCCCTGAGACTTCAGGTGAGGAAAGCAAGCAGCTATAGTGGGTCAGTGGTGAGGAAGAGGAAGTGCCTTCTGTACTTGATCCAAGAACATGTAGGGTAGAGAAAAGACAGGAGCAGCGAAGGTCATTCCGATTACTCATGAGGAGGCAGCCTCACCCCTCTTGATGAATTGCCTTATTTAGCACAGCAGACAGATGGAGACGATGTTGGGAACAATGTAGTCGTTTCCTTGCTGTGTGTTCTTCCCTTGAACTTTGGATCGTGTTTCTTCAGTTGTTGCAGAAGTGGGTTCCTACCAGTTCTAACCAATTCTTTAGAACCAGTAGTAACTCAGTGATAATATCACAGAGCCGGTTTCTTCGGTGTCTCCGTGGGTGCCGCCATTGGATTTTGCTTCTGCACATGTGCAGAAGCTATTTTTTTATTGCTGCGCGTGCGCTCAAGGCATGACCCTGAGCAGCAAAAAGAACCAGAACCCACCCCTGAGCTGTTGCCTTTGCCTTTTTTGTTTTGCTTTGCCTTGCCTTTTCCCGTGGACTTGGCTTTGCCTTGGGAACTTGGTTTTGCCTAGTGAGTGGAATCACCTTTGCCTTGAGGATTAATGTTGGCTTCATTTGAGTATAGCATGAGGAAATCACTGGGGTTGAGCTGGTGCTGACAGAGAGAATTGCTGGGGAATACCAATTCAGGCTCGGAAACCTTAATAAAGACTCCTTACACCTGTGGTGTGTGTTTGTGTGAGTGGGTCAACAATTTCCCAGGAGATCCAGTTCCTATATGAATTGTAGTTGGGCTTCTCCTGCCTGGGTGGTGGTGGTGGTAGTGGTGGTTGAGGGGTCTCCAAAATCTCCATACTGCTGTTGCAATCCCAATTTTTCCTTGCACTTTATATGTGTCTGCAGTTGTTGGCATGATTGATTTGCATTTCCACATGCCCACATGACGTTGTCTTGGTGACATTTTTGTAAACTTCTATTCTAGTTGGAGATGGCTGAAGATGCTACAATTAGTATTATTTTCCACATCTTTTTCTCAAGCGTTCCTCAAGCCTAGCAAGTTGAAAATGTGTGGACTTCAATTCCCAGCATCGCTAGAGAATTCTAGGAATTGAAATCTACACGTCTTCAAGGTTCTGAGGCTGGGAAGCCTTGCTCTAAGATTTTCTGGTCACAGTCGGAAAAAAGCCAGAGAAACATTTCTCTCCTGTTGTCTTCCTTGGCCTGTAAATTAAAAGAAGGAAAACCAGGAAGGCTAAAGATGATTGGACAATGAAAAGCAGGGTATTCATCCATATGTTTTGGCCACTTCAAAATTAATTATGCGTATGAATACATCACTGAAATTCACTCCTACTTTGAATGGATTTTTGAAATAAATTCAGTTTCATCAATTTCAATCTCACCAAATTGAATGAGAACTGGCAAAAATCAAAACATCAGGGGAATATTCCTGCAGGACACAATTAAAACCCCACATTACATACAATATATAGGAATATCTTGTGGTTAAACCTGCTTTCTAAGCAGGTGATGATATCACACCTGCCTCTGATTGGGAAGCTGAGAGCAAGCCTATCTACTTTGTTTAGATTTGTAAAAAGGAAAAAAAAACCTAACTTTAATCATTTTGTTCTCCTGTACATTTTTTTGGGAAATGAGAAAATTATTATTTTTCAACAAAACTATTTTCAACACAGAGGAGGGGGATTTTACTGGGTGGATTTTATTCATCCAAGCCAAAAAATCATAATATGATATATTTTGGCAAAATTGTAGTAATCACAAATTTAAGGCTTAAATCATTTGCATTTTTTCCTCCTTTTACATGTTCTTATACAACCCCATAGGAATTTTCACTTCAGGCTCCTATCATACCCCAAATATAAGGTGGGCTAAGTTTGGTTGGATTCCAACACTTAAAAAAAATAGGATAATTATATTTATTAAAGTAATTCTGAAAGGGAAATATTGAACCGAATAAGCATTGGTGCGCCACTGAGATAAAAAAAAAGCTCTCCCTAAATGGAATGGAAGAGTTTAATTAATGAGGGAAAAATAATAATAAAAAAGGCACATGATTCATCAGAAAATATATTATTGTGCTTCACGTTCCAGATTTTGATTTAGAAAGGCTGAGGAAAATATATAATAATACACCGAGTTACCTCCCTCAGAAATGACTGGCAAAACCTAGTAATAGTGCTCATAGTGAAGAAATAAGTATGTGGCTGAAGAAAAGCTCAGCAAGGGACATAATGTTAGTCAAATACTCTTTAACGTGACCCAGGAAGGAGGGGCAGGCGGGGGCGAGAGGGGAGAGACACAATCTTTTGCATTTGGTTTGTGGCACTATAGCTTGCGTGCTACTAGCAATTTAGAGACAAGTGTACCTTTTAATCTAATTCCTTATGCATGAGAGGGGTCTCTGCCTCATTAATATGCCAGAATGGTCAAAGAAGAGATTAATAACAAAGTCACCTGCTAAAGCACCAAGGAACCTGTTGATTGCGAATAAGCCTTCGAAAATAAGATACCCGTCCGTGGAGCAGAACTGAGACCAAAGGCAACAAGTGTTCCTGTAATTTATTCCTGCTTTATGCGAGGGCATAAAGCTCCTTTTATGAACATGTTTGCGAGCCCCGCTGTGAACTGTAGGTGTGTGCTTTTCCGCTGATTTATTAATTTTAGTTTCAATCAAAGTGTGTCACCTGCAGACACAAAAATGTAGACTGCACCCCAGAATATGCTGCAAAGGGGAGGGGAGCAGAGAAGCGAAAGAGAGAGATTTTTTTTCTCCCCTCACACCCAAATTCTGTCAAGATGATGATGATAATGATGATGGAAAAATATAATACCAGGGACTAATAATATGCAAATAGCAGATGAACTGCTCTCTAGCAAGGCGCCAGAATAATTTTCAGAAATTCAACCAAGTGTGGGGCGAGAAAGAGGGAGAAATACCCGCCAAATTAAATTAGACATTTTTGTCATATTTGGAAAGTCCTGAGGAAATAAAGCTAAGAGGGCTGCTGCCCCTCAAACAGACGTCCCCTGTCATCAGGGAGGCACACATTCTCCCACAATAAGCTGTGTGAACGAGTCCCGTCCCCCCCTCAAGCCAAATGTGCAAAAAATTCTCAATTAGTTGTCTTTATTTGGTGAACACTATGGGGTACTGAACTCCTCTATAGAATTATGGCAGGGAATCCAGGCTCTTCACCCGCTTATTAGCATTCTCGCAGGGTTGGAGTACAGCTGATAGCCGACTGTTGCCTCCTTCGAGAGCCGTCGGTAGGACCCCTGCCCTGGATTCCGCTTTGTCCTTTTTCATTCCCATCTCAACCAGCAGGAAGTGCTGCCCTACGTTCAAAGCATTCTGGGGGTACCCTCATTCCATTCACCCTTTGCAGAATGGACAGGCCCCTGTCCTCTTTGTTACTAGAGCCAAAAATAACTGTTGTAATAGATCAAGTGAGAGGGAGGAAGCCACATGAGCTAGCCCCAACTTCTTTCTTTGCTGAATCTTTTTTCCACATCTTTTACCCTGGACTTTATTATTAGTTACCCTTTGCAAGAAAGAGAAATCTACAAAATCTGTCCACCTATCGAGGAAACCATTGTCTGCTCTGGATTGGGCTTGGTAGATCTCTGAGATCTTGAAGTTTTTTTCTTTCTTTGTCACTTAGGATCTTCTCGGCTGAGGATAATGGATATTGATTGTACACCCACCGGAAGGACAATACATTTTGATGATAAAGTGAAAAAATATCACAGCTTTTAATAGCTGGAGTCCTAAAGGGTTTAAAAGAAACAATAACACAGAAAAAAGGCCCAGACAATTCATACTATTGAGATAACTAACAACCACCAGCATTCATTAAGGATAATTCCTCCCTGGTTCCATGAAATTATTTTGTTGTGCAGAACAGATAAATAATTATGATCTAAGAGGTCCCTCTGCCACAGCCCATTGGTCAATGTTTGCTGGGTAGAAGTTGTTGAAGACCGAAGGTGAATTCCATCCCCTCTTTTCCCAGAGACTTGGAAACTGGTGCAGTTACTCTCTGGTGCTTCAGAGTGCCTAACAACAGCTAATTACATTTCCCAGCAACTTTACTCCAAACCAAATAAGCCAAGTAGAACCAAAATGATCTAGGATTGAGCCACATGAGGGCAGGAATGCACAATATCATTTGTCCATACGTGGCCCACCCGGAAGGCAGCTCCTGGCTATTTTTTTGTTAATTTGCATGAAAAAAAAGACATTTTGGGGGCATGTACCAGAGGTGGTATTCAGCAGGTTCTGACCAGTTCTGAAGAACCGGTAGTGGAAATTTTTAATAGTTCGGAGAACCGGGAAATATCACCTCTGACTGGCTCCACCCCCATCTATTCTCTGCCTCCCAGGTTCCAGCTGATTGGCTGGGTCTTCTTTTGTTGCCCTGCACAGGAGAATGGAGTTGGAAAACAGGTTAGTGGGGTGGTAAGTGAATGGGGATTTTGCACTATCCTTCCCCTGCCACGCCCACCAAGCCACACCAACCAAGCCACGCCCACAGAACCGGTAGTAAAAAAAAATTGAATTCCAGCACTGGCATGTACTACTTCATACTGTGCTATCTGGTCCTCCTGCCATGCTTCATTTCACTGTAGAGGACTACTTGCCTCATCCAGGTGGCTTCTGTGCTTCTCAAAGTCACCTTGAGACGGGTGGCATATAAATTTAATTAAAAAAAAACAAATAATATTCAGTAGAAATATCTCCTGATCATTGCTCTGCACAGCCATTTTGATTAACAAATCAGTCAATGGAACAGTAAAAAAAAAACCACTGTACCTTTAAAAATAAATCATTGATGAAAAGGTAGCCCTGAATTTTTCCTTTTAGAAGTTCTTTGATGGAAGAATGGAATCGTCAGATATACGCCTGCTTTGGTTTAGGTTCTTTGGTTTAACTGAGTGAAAAATGAAGGTCTGCCACTTTCTCTCTCCAACCCAAGTAGCAGTAAATATGCCAAAACAGTGTACTTCCTTTCTTTTTGCTGATCCAGGAGGAGTGAAAGGAAGGGGGAAAAAAGAACAGAAATCTACCAATCAGGGTTGTGGTAAGCATAGTTTGGACTAAATACCTGGTCATCTGCATATTAGACATTAATACAATCTAATGAGTCCAGAGATATTTCATGAGAAGAGTTCTCCACTGCTCTGCTCGCAACAGATTACCTTATGCCATCAGACTTGAAATGTTGGGCTTAGACAACTTAGAACTCTGCCATCTTTGATACGACCTAAGTGTAGTACTTAAAATTATCTGCTACAATGTCCTACCTGTCAATGAATACTTCAGCTTCAACCACAACAATACACAAGCACACAATAGACACAAACAGATGGTTAACTGCTCCAAACTTAATTGCAAAAAATATGACATCAGCAACAGAATTGTCAATGACTGGAATGCACTACCTGACTCTGTGGATTGTTCCCCAAAACTTTAACCTTAGAGTGTCTACTGTCGACTTCACCCCATTTCTAAGAGATCTTTAAAGGGTGTGCATAAGCGCATCAGTGAGCCTACTGTCCCTGTCCTAATATTCCCTTTATTCATATCCATTTCTTGTATTCATAATCATATTTATACTTATATCTGTTATCTAATACATGCTTGATGAAATAAATAAATAAAAATAAATAATACAACTCTATTGTTCTGCCCTTCTACACTTTGCTCAAGTGAATGCAATCCTCCCCAATTGCTCCTCCAGCACCAGAATTAATTCCAGCCTCTCTTGGAGCATCTGGTTCGGCTCTGCTAAGCATTGCCCAGCACAAGACTCAATGGGGATCCCAGCCTCAGTTTCTTGAAGGCCATCAGTCATGAGCACTGCTGATTCCAAAACGGAGTTCGGTTTTTTTGGGTTTTTTTCTTTATCCCATTCTGGAAAAGGAGAGACATTTTATCTCAGTTTTCCACTATAATTTTCTGTCCAAATCAATATTATAAACCAACTTCTTCACTAGGCCAGCACAGTTTCTAAGGTGCCAATAAAGGAGAATATTTGTAGCTCAGGGTGGAAATGAAGGGTCCTTGATGCTCTCAGAGCTTCTTTGTTTTCTTGCTGATGTTTCATTACCCAAACTTGTTCACATTATCAGGGTGTCAACTAATTTTGGTAATGAAACATTTGCAAGGAAGCAACCAAGCTCAGAGAACACCAAGGATGCCTCAGTTTCTAAGGTGTTGTTCCTGCTTACAGTTTATGTTCTTTATCATCTTCCTGATGGAGAGTTGTGGAAAGACTGAGAAGATTTCCTCTTCATTGAGAAGAGCAAAAAGTAGGAGATTGCAAGTATCACTAGAACAAATATTTCTAAAAGTAGACTCTGAACCAAAAACAAACCAAATAATTCTTTCCATCTTTCCCACTAGGAGAAACTTACGTATAATTATCAAGCTGATATGGATTATTTTTAAAGTCTCGGATACTGTATGAAATAATAGCATGCATGTGCAAACTTCCACCAATAATGAGGCAATCAGACTTGCAATAATCCCATTTTCTTTGACTCTGGAAAGGATTTGTCAGCACACATCTGGTTGGCATCCTCTTAGCAGAGGTTGGAGGCAGGATCCAGAAGAGCATCAGCATCAGCAGGAGGACAGGCAGCTCAGCCATTCTTGACACCTTCAGTTTTAGATCAGAAATCAAGGTTTGTGCAGTGGTTGAACTGCAGGTAGCACTTGAAATCACACCTGAATTTCTTCACCATAGAGAGAGACCATGTCACCTGGATGTTCCCAGGGCAAATTTATAGCATCCATGCTTTCCCTTACCTGTCCTTGGGCTGTGACCAAAGAGGAATCCAAGACCAGCTGAGTCTCACCAAAGCCAGGAGTTACCTTTTCAGGAGGAGGTAACTCAGAGCATATTTTTAAAATCATATTTTACCTCAGAATATGTTTCTGTGTTGAAATCCATGAGGAATACATTTAGAATTACTGTTATCCTGATAATTGCAGGGAAGACCAATATCTTACCCACTTAGCAATAGGTTCTCTTCATACACCAGAAGTCTGTTGTTGACCCAAGGAGCAGGTGGACTTGAGGGTCAAAGTTCAGGTGGAATTTGTCCTACCTGAAACTGAGCACCTGAACCAAGATGGAGTCTGACCCATAGTTTGTTTGGATGGGATGAATGAAGCAGGGTGGCAGGTGACAATCAGTTGTATCCTAGTAAGTGTGAACAATCATACGAACATTTGGATAAAGTGACTGATTTATTTAAACCCTCTGGCAGGGGATGAAATAAGGAACTAACTTCTGCCATAGATCTTAAAAAATAAATGTCAAAGGGATTAGGCTAACTTAAACTTTATAGGAGTCTTGTCTAACAACTACTTGGAGCCAGAAAAGTTTGTTTACTGTGTTTATATTGTGAATTGTGTCTTCAGAGTTGTCAGTTGGTATGAAAGGATACCATCTCCCAAGATAAACATCTGGGCTGGTTGGAGTAAGAGGAATGGGTGGATGATGCTATGTTCTTCTCTCCTTTCTCTGAAGCTGATTCCAGTCATTGCTGGTTATGGGGAAGAGAAGGAGCTCAGACCACTGGTATATTAGGATGATTAAGGAATATGGCCAGGACTGCAGATGTCCTCCTACAGGGAAAAAAAGGAGAAGAGAAGCTAAAGTGTATCACAGAGTGTCTTGATAGACAAGTAAGGGGACCTTTTTACAATGCTCTGGTCCTTGTCCTTGTTTGGGTGTTGGTCTTCTGTGAAGAAGTCATAGTGAGCTGCAACTGAAATCAAGACCCCTTTTGAAGTGTTTTGAGGGACATCAGTACTTAGCAAGATCCTTCAACGAGATGTCTCAATGTGATGTGAATGTTCTTTTTCTGCAACTCACAAAAAGTCATGGAGTGACCCTTATATGCGCAGTTTATGGTATCCCAAAGAATGTGAATAATTCAAAGAAGTGGTCAAGATTTCATCTAGTTCAATGGGGAGCTATGATCTCAGTTTGTGTTCTGACCCAAGTCAAGTGGACAAGGGAGGTCTTAGTTAACGTCAGTTTATTACGCATTTAGACAACATCCAAGAATTCAGCAGTGGGGCTGGCAAAGCTCCACCCCATTTTTCCTGTCTGTAGTCCCCCTCCACCAGAATCTCCTGATTCCACAAACTGGGTTTGAGCCAACCCACAAGGCAGAAGAACAAGACATACAGCTCCCAAAATCTGAACCCACAAAACAGAGTCCAAGGTTCCAAAAACCAAGTCCGAAGTCCACAAGGAAAGTCTGAGGTCCAGAGTCCAAAACAAGAGTTCAGGATTCAAGAAACAGAGCACCATGGTCGGCTCCCTATGCAAACCCTACTCACAGCCAGACATCAGTGATAGGAGGGGGGAAAGTTATTGGAATGCAAAGGGGGGTATCGGGGATGGTAAAGAGAGCAAGTTTGCTGGCTTGAAACCTGAGACAGATCAAGGTCATCTGCTGCGAAAGTCCAAGATGAAGAGACTATTACCAAAACAACATGAATATAACTGATTGGCTAGAGAAATGGAGGAAGGGGGAAAGGGGAAGCTTTCCTATGCTGTTTGCATGTGAAATTGTTAGAATTGGCTTTTCCACTTCTGTACCCACATGGAATTTTCAGTAAAGTTATACTCTTGGCTGTTTTAAACAGCTGGTTCTTCCATGGTGGACATGCTCTTGGTTGACCCGCCTCAGCCAAAGGCTCACCTGATTACGTCATAGCATCGCACCATCTGAGTGAACAAAAGGGTTAATTTCCAGAGCTTCACCTTTCCCAGGGAAGTTTCTTCTGACTTAGAAGACAGACAATAAATTCAAGTATTACCTTTTATTCCCTCCCTTTCCCTTGTTTTTAAGGTGCGGATCTCCTTTTTCTAGGGGGAAGCATGTCAGGTCCCTATGGGAATGCTGCCATTCTTGAAAGGAGGGGAGGAGGCATCGTGGGCCACATAGTTTGCATTCTTTTGCTTTGCTGTTGCTGTAACTCCTTGGGAGCTAAAAGGGAGGGGAAGCTCACACCATCTGCAGCGACTCCCTCTGCACCTGTCTGGGCCAGGTATTCAAGGTCACATTGCCCCAAAGATGAACTCTTCTCACCCTCCAGCTTTGGAGATTCTCTTAACACCTTTGTGGCATGTGACTGGTCACTGATGGACATGGGGTATCAAGGAGGGAGGGTTCCAAGGGAAACTTTAGCCTAACACTTTGTGTCTGAATTTCAGACTCCGCCTGACTTCTCTGCAATCGCTATCTTTCAGTAAAACTTCCTTTTGAAATGTGGATTGTTTCAACTTCTTCCCTCAAAATGATGCTATAGGGCACCGAACACTAGAACAACTAGACACAAGAACAGTTTTCCCCCAAATGCCATCACTCTGTTTAACAATTAATTCCTGTCACTGTCAAATAATTTACTGTATTACTATTATTCTTCTCTTCATTCCTAGTATCTATCTCTTCCCACTTATGTCAGGCGTTGATCATTGGACAGGCCCGGTTCCCCATTCCCCTGGTTTCTGGTAACCACGGGGGCAGCCAATTGCTTAGATGGGATTACCGGGCGGACTACTTCCAGCCTGTGCTATTATATTGGGGCAATCTGGATAGGGCATCAGCCATAAAATTCTTCCCCCCCCCGAAAAATAGTGTAGAGAAAATTTAAACCATTTAAAGAGTTGTGCCCAACAGAGTTGTTTGGGCGACAACCTTTGTGGGGTTTTTAGGGCCTCTAGGTTCTTATGGTCTGTCCACACTTCAAAAGGGTGTTTTGCTCCTTCAAGGAAATTCCTCCAGGTTAACAGGGCCCACAGAACCTCAAAAGCTTCTTTTTCCAAAATTGCCCACCTCCTCTCAGTTTCAGGTAGTTTACGGGAGGTGTAAGGGAAAGGTTGTAAAGCACCATTAGCATTCGTTTGAAGTAGTACCACCCCCACAGCCACATCACTGGAATCGGCTTAAACTACGAACAGGGCATCCATGTCGGGATGTTTCAGCACCAGTTCAGCACCAGTTCGGATGCAAACAGCTGTTTTAGTTTCTCAAAAGCTGCTTGGCACTCCATGGTCCATTCAAGGGGCCGACTAGACTTCGACTTTGCTTCTCCTTTGATTTTTAGGAGATTGGTAATGGGCAGTGCAATTTTAGCAAATGAGGGAATGAACTGTCAATAAGTTAGCAAAGCCTAGGAAGCTTTGCAGCTTGTTACGGGGGTGTGGGGCCACCCACTCCATGGCTGCCCAGACTTTCTGTGGATCCATTTCAATGCCCTTGTGCGATATGCGGTAATCCAAATAATCAATCTTACATGGGGCCTGGGTCTGCAGCTGCCACTTGGATTCCTGCAGCCTCTATTTGCTTTGGTTGGGCCCTGGAAATCTCTTCTGGGGTTGCCAGGGCTTCTTCCCTCCACCCAGCTCACTCAGCCTCCTCCCCTGTAGGCAAGGCATACCTTTCACAGGCTCTCTGGCTTTCAAGAGCTTCTTGAAGTAGGTGTAAAGCCTGGGACAGCAGGAGATCCTCTTTGTTTTCCTCCTGCCGGCGTCTGGCAGTTATCATGCCTGGGCGGATTTCCTCTGGAGCCTCCACCCATCCTATGCCCAGTGACCATTTGGCTCTGACTGGCTTTTCTTCAAGCTATAGCTCAGATATCCATTTGGAGGCTTCCCCCGCTCGGCGTGACTGGGGAGCGTGTCATTCCAGCAGCTCCCAAGTCTTCCTGGTCACTGCCTTGGTCAGACATTCTTTGCTCAGCCCCACAGTAGAATAAAAATCTCTGGATTGGTCAATAAAGCAGTTCTTGCTTAATGTCAGGCGTGCCTCCATTCAAAATCCAAGAAAGACCCAAACTCCATATTTATAGAGAAAGGTACTTTTACTGAATATGAACCGATAGCAACCAAATGAAAGCAAGATCTGAGGCTAAAGGTGTGAAAAATTACATAATGAAAGCATTCCCAAATCCCTCCCCACCCAAAGGACCCTGACTGAATGTCCAATTCCCAGACCTCCATGGTGTCATGTGGGGTGCCTCTTCAGGTGGAGCATCCATCTGGTGTGCCAAGAAGGTTGACCTTGAGTTGGCTATAAACCGCCCATTCAGCTGCACAGCAGATGATGGGGACATACCTACCACTATCTCCCTTCCCCCAACATGAGATGTCTCCACCAGCACTCTTCCCAATTTCCACTCCCTCCCCCCCCCATTTCTATGGCAGCTGATATCAAGCAAGCATTGTGAAGA
>JANHFT010002992.1:182542-195547 GCA_032467955.1 Pseudoxenodon macrops | reverse complement strand
TTGTATTTTTATGTACACTGAGAGCACGTGCACCAAAGACAAATTCCTTGTGTGTCCAATCACACTTGGCCAATAAAAAATTATATTCTATTCTATTCTATTCTGTACTTGTGAGATATACTATAGATGAATGAGAGAGGAGAAAAAGAGGAGAGAGAGAGAGACTGGATGGATGGATGGATGGATGGATGGATGGATGGATGGATGGATGGATGGATGGATGGATGGATGGATGGACCGAGTGACTGACAGATGCCAGCCTGTCCTCAATTTTGCAATTGCTTTTTTCATTCTCCAAATATTCTCCAACAGAATTTAAGTGGATTACACTAAAGGTAGAGTAATAACTGTTCTTGCTTTTTGAATAAAAAAACAGTGATTTGCAAACATGCAATTGATACCGGTAGGTATGCATGCACACACTCACAGACTAATAACCGTTATCATTTGGGGAGGGCTTGGAATTTTTTTTGCAACCCAAACGTTGAAACAATCTGTGAAATAAAGACACCAATCAGTTGGTGATCAGCTTTTGCCAAAACCTCACTCCCCAGCAACCCCGTCTCTCCAGCCAGCATTTAGGGCTACTGCTGCTCAATTCCAAGGAAAACTTTCTAACAAATCTTTGGCTCATGTTGGCAGACTGAACTTATCTAGAGAAAATATAGCATGAAATAATCCACAGAACAGATTTTCCTTTTAATATCTATGTCAACAAAACTGGCCTGGATGTAGGAAAGATTCCCTTTGGTTATATTATTATTACCTTTCCAATAATGTATATGAATATATATTTTTTGTTTATATACTGCAAATGATTTTTGCTTCCTTCTTGCAGAAAGTGCACAAGTGGGTGTGCAATAAAATATTGCAGCAGGGGGCTGCCATTCAGAATTTCAGGCATCCAATCATTCTCTTTTCTAAAAATGCACCATTCCGTTCCACTTGTCATCAAGTTTCCATTTCTCCCATCGGTCAGTCAGCATGATTGCTCAGTCTTCAAAACCTTGGGATAGACTTCCTTAATTTGCCACTCTCCAGATGTTTTGGACTACAACTTGAAGAAATTGGAGATGTCTAGCCTAAAGAGGAGACAGCTAAGATATGTTAGCAGAGTTCCAACACAGTGGAACCTCCGTTCACGACCATAATTCGTTCCAAGACTTCGGTCGGCACCCAATTTGGTCGTGAAACGGAAGCAAGACTGACTGCGCATGCGCAGACACAAAAAAATGGCACCGAAGGGGAAATTGCCGCGGTTGTGTTTGATCATGAACCGAAGATATGTTTGTGATCAGAGTCAAACATTTAGCGGATTTTTTTGTTTGGAAACCGATTTGGTTGTGGACTGAGGTGTTCGTGAACTGAGGTTCCACTGTATTTGGAGGGCTTCATAAGAGGAAGGCTATGAATTTATTTTCCATAGGTCTCAGGAGTAGAACAAAAAACAGTGTCTTTTTTTGGACACTGGCTCCAGGCACATTGCAATACAGCCTCAACCCGCACCAAATTATCCCTATGTGTGAGAGACTAACATTTAAATCACTGGATGTCCCAGAGAAAAATGAAAATGATGCCTCTAATCCAGTTCATCTTCTCTTTGTAGTTGCAGTTCAAGATATAGGAAATGCCGCTATCCAAATCCATGCTTGCCTTTGTAGTTGCAGTTCAGGATAAGGAATTTGAGTTTAGGCCAAATTTTCTTGAACCTGAAAGAAACAAAAGCATCTGAAAGTAGTTGAGGTAACAGCATCATGGTATGAAAAATACCAATGGAGTACATCAGTATCTTTTTCATGTCTATGAAGATTCTCAATCATCCAGGTCATGGTTATCCCATAGATGCTTTTCAAAAGTCAAAAGTTCTTCAGTCAGTACAGAAGAAGCTTCTTGGGTAAGAAGTGAAACATTTTCAAGGAAAAAGAAACAAGACAGTCCAGTCCAGTTGCCTTTTGAAAGGCATCATTGGGGACAGTTCTGAATCTCCTTACTGCCGGTTCCCTCAAGGTTGCACCTCGAACACACATGCGACAGTCAAAAACTAGCTTCTGTGCATGCGCAGAAGCAAAATCCAAGATGGCGGCACCCATGCAGCCACTGACAGAACCAGTTCCATGACTTCACCGTGGAGTTACTACCTACTCTATAGAACTGGATAGAACCGGTAGGAATCCACCTCTGGGACAGTGTCTTTCAAGTGTGACGGCATTGATTTGAAGGAACACAGTCTATAAGAAAAAGTGTTTGTCACAAACATACCTTTATCGAAAGATTGATGTTCCATTTCTTTATTTGTTTTTTTTAAACAGCCAGCATGCTTACAGTAACACTGGGCTCTTTCCAAGCTAGGGTCTATTTTCCTAAGGCATTCTATTGACTGGACAATGCTGCCATTTCCAAAAGCACCAGGGCAAAAGCCTTCGCTCTCCAAAGAATCTAGTGACTTCGAAAAAAGTAGAGAAAGATTAAAAAGATCCTTCAGTGATTTCCTTGTTTCAAACAGTAAATGAAAACCCTGATCTACCCCCCCACAGCAGACTTTCCAAGGAAGGACAAGCATTAGCTGGACCTCATTCCAGCAAATATTTATCCCGCTGTGGATCTGCTACAGATCCCCTGTCAGAGAAACATCCAGATTCTCTCCCAGCAGGACCTGGTATGGCAACATGCTTCTTAATCCCTATTCCACAGGCGGTGGTCAAGCTTGTGCACACTCTATTAAATGTCAAAATTCATCCTTCATCATGCAACCTGCCAACAACTGCCAATGAGATTACTTAGGAACACCTTGCTAGAACACTGCACCAACACGACTGAGCGGCAAGTGTTAACCTCAGCCCCATCTATCTACAAGTAGGTAAAAATAGGAAACAAAATAGCCAAAATATAGTAAAACAATGGAAACTTAGCTCTCCCTCTTTGGCTTAGTTTAGCAGCCATAGATAATGATCTAAGAAGTAACATAAGAACCTACAGACAGCCTTGCTGGATCAGACCAAAAGAACACAGCGTCTTTTTTTTAAAGCAGAATTGAGACTGCTAATGCCAGGAAACAGCAGGGCGGGAAAAAGAACACTGTAAATACAATAGTATTCCAATAACTGCTCTTCTGTAAGCAATAACCATCAACTGGGATTTTAATTGAGCTTTCAAGGTTAACTCACCATCAATAAACCTTTCCTCTCTGTGTTTTTTTTTCCTTATTTCATTTTTTGCTTCATCTTCTGGCTGAGAGGTCCCTGTGAAATTCTTCACTATTCTCTATCGTATGCCTACTTTTCATCATTTACTCATTTTTGTGTGTTGCCATGTCTCATTCCTTTCCCCTTTTAATGTGTGTGTGTTGTGTGTATATGAAATATACGTCTCTGTTTATCTGTGTGTGCATGCATGCACATTTGTACCTGCATCCAACACACTGCTATATATAAAACACTGAAAGCAGGGGTGAAATGCTATGAAGTGTGCTACCGGTTTGCTTCACTTCTGGTTCGCTTTGCGCACATGCGCTACCTGCAGCGCTACCCTGCAGCACTACCCCGCAGCACTGAAAAAGGAGGATAAAGAAGCCTTTTCTGAGTCTGCAAAGGTAAGTAGAACAGCAGGGGGGACAGCTGTCCCGCCCCCGCTGTTCTAGAGTCTAGAGTCGCTAGAAAGCAGGATTTCCTGCTTTCTAGCAAATATAAATCACATAGCACAGCTGATCGTCGGAAATACCTGTTCGCCTGAACCGGTAGCATTTTTTACTACCGGTTCAGGTGAACCAGTCCAAACCTGTAGCAATTTACCCCTGACTGAAAGTAAATATAGTACTTCCTCTCTAATGACAAATGGTGAAGCAAGGGTTTTGATCTCTAGAAGGCAACGTTTATGGTTTTCCCTTCTTCCACCTTAATTGAACTGCATTCATTACTGCATTCTAGATGAGATCCAAGCAGAGCACATCGTCTCTCTATACAAATTCAAGGATTAGGCAGTAAAAGCTGGAATCAGGATGAATTTTATTTTCTATTTGATGGGACTAATGCATGATTAGGGTTGCAGTAGTGATTATGAACAAGGAAACCACTGGGAGAATTCTTGTAGATCTGACGAAGAGAAGAAGCTTTGCTCAGGTTAGCCAAAGTAATGACAGAGTGATTTTCTTAGTTGACTCCAGATTCCAGATTGTTACTTTGAGTTTTCCACCTACCGACCCAACTGTTTTTTTCTCAGTGCATCCTATGACGGTACAATAATTTTCTCTATTGTTCTTTCTTGATAGATGTCAGTGGTCCAGTATAAGGAAATCTACAAGTAAACTTAAAAGATTGAAATAAGACTTGATATTATACTTAACACAGTTTTACTTCCTTGAATGAAATGAATTTTGTATAAAATCTCCTTCATGTATATAGCCTAAACCTTATCCTCTTTTACTTTCTTTAAAAACTATAGACTCTCTTGATTAAAGCATCTCTCTCACTAAGATATTTTTTTCTCAAGGATTCCCATTATAAGATTTTTTTTTTTAAATTCAGATAGCAACACAACCACAAGTTTATCAAAGCCATAGCTATATAATGCCTTCCTGTATCCCATCTTCTACTCTAAAGAGTGGCATGAGATGAGAATTACTGTCCCCAGTATGGTGACATCTTCATCCATGCACTATAAATGTGGAATATTTGTCTTTCATTCTTTGTCACTTGTTTTACCATTCACCTTAGATTGGTAAATCTTTGGGCACATCCTATTCACCAATGTCCTTTGAGCACCTGTTCCATCAGCCAAGCTAATCACCATGCTTGACCATCCCTTGGTGTCCATGGTGGTTGTTAGAAATAGATATGTTCTCATTGATAAAGTAATAAGTTTTTAATGTTTATTTGCCCATTTTTGGGGGTATCATGTTGTTTTACCTGTTTCACTCTCCCTATATTCTTTTAATAAAACTCTCCTTATAATTAGGATTCAAGGTCAAATATCCATTGCTAAGTTAGACCTCATTCTCTCAATTTGCCTAACATGCTCAGAAACCTACCTGTATCTATGTAGCTACTGCTAGAGGGATGTGACTGAAAAACATGAGGTTAACCAGAGACATGGAGAAACAAGAGCCATGCTAAGCTATCCCTAAACCATTTTAAAGAACAACTTCAGAAATCTCTTTGAAGTCCTGAACCTAATTGACAGGGAAGCAGAGGAACTGTGGAATGGGATGAAATAAACGTTAAGGATGAATGTGAAATGAGACCAAGCAGGCAGCAAACTGGATATTAGAACAAATGATGCAAATTGGCAAGAAGAGAAGAGAAACCAAAGGCAAGTTAGACAAAGATCTCCGGGGGGAAAAACAAAGAGTCTTCAGAAAGTTATCAGAAAACACATGAAGCAGTATTATAATGACATCTATAAAGACATCAAAGATGCACAAAAGAAGAAGCAAAATATTTCTACCACCACCACCCCAAATATATCTGGACTCAGTAGGATCCAACTTCCAACTGGATGCTACTGGACAGATAGTAACTGATATAAAGAAAATCAAGCAAAAATGGAAGGACTACAGTAAAATTTTGTACAATAGAGATGTCAACATCCAAGTCATTTAAAGTAGACCAAGTTAGGAAACAGAACAAAGATTTCCAAATGCTACATTTCCGATGTAGAATATAATAAAAGAATCTTGAAAGCCTTCCAGAGTATCTTTGTGTGTCTTCTTATACCAAATTTTATCAAAACAGAGTTATTTTGAGGGTTTTTTTCCTCATGCTTTCATTTTTCCCAGGACTGTCATTTACTTTTTCTTAACTGTTCTTGCATTCCTTTATCAAACAATGCTTTCATCCCTTCAGCATTCAAGTCTGTATCAAGTTGGAAGGCTACAGCAATTCATGGAATGTCTACCGAAATATGGCAACATAAGAACACAAGCAATGGCCTGATAGATCAGATGCTCCATCAGATCCATCTAATCCACTGTAGCTAAGCAACTGCACAAGGAAACCCACTACTCTCTTAACAGATGTTCTTCAGGAACCTTCAACCTACCATCGAGTCTATTAGCCATTGATCCCCACGAAGCAACATTCTAACAAGTCATGATATGCTCCACAGTCAGCACCTAACCGTGTATTTTGATGTTATAATTGAGCTCTTCCACCTTCTTTGAGAAATAATGTATGGAATCTGAATTCTATGAATTCCATCTAATGATGTCCATGTATGCAGCCATCACTTTGGTTGATCAAAGACAATGTTAACAATGAAGAAATAATTAGATTGGCAGAAACATAAACCACTATCTTGTTTCATTTCAGCTTCGTAAGCCATATGATCCAGCTACATTTTTCTTCTTAATATTTTCAACTTTAATACTCTAATCACTATTTTAGCACATCCTATTTTGCATCATCTATCACTTTCAAATTGATCATAAAACTTGTCCATCCTCATCGTATGAGGTCCACATTGAATAATCTATGGCAATTCTCTTAACATCAGTAACTAGGAACGCTACCAACTAGATATCCCAAAGATTTTAATCATACATACCATTAGAACTTCAAAAGATCTTCAGCTCTTCCTCAGTAGTAGGTTGAGTGCCATCTGACCCGAGGTGCCCATCATCCAGTACTATCTCGTCAATCATTTTATATTTTCTATCCATATGATTTTCTTGAGTAAAATATAGTAGTTTACCATTGTCTTCTCCTGCACAGTATGAATTCATCCCTTTGCCATTATCACTAAAACGATCATCTACCTCCAGCATCTTCCTATGTCACTACTGCACAATATAAGTTCCTGCTTGCTTTAGCTGGGCAGCTGAGATGACATTCACACCTTGGGTGACATTGCTGGGATTAGTCTTGGCTTATTCTCCTTGTGTTCTTTGTTCATCCCAATGATGAAGCAACACAGCAGGACCTGGGGTGGCCTCAGTACCAAACAGATCTTTAAAAGCTTCTGATCATGTTGGATAAGCAGGTTTATTTTAACCTGTAATATATGTGTACGCGGGTACATATCTCCATAATTCAACCTCTCCTCTTCTCAATTCGGTATTTTTTTTTTCTATTTCAGCTTTCAATATAGTTAAAAGATACTGCATCATTTTTATAAATCAAGCAATCTGAAACCATATAGACAGATGGCAAAGGTGTGTGGAGTTTTTGTTGTTGTCCTCATAGAGAGATTAATGTAATCATTCTACATCTTCCTCTTCTTGTGATTTAAATTTGCAAAAAAGTGAGTTTTTTCCTCCATGGCCCAACTGGATTTCTTCCTAAGTGATCAAGGAATATTTTAATCCTCAATACGTTTTTGGGTAGCCTTTAAATTACATTCCATCCATTTGTTATGGTGTTTTTCCCCCCTTAATGGCCCTGACAATGAATACTTTGTATATGTACTAATCTGTAAATAGACTCCCAGTCCGGAAAGCATCTCAACAACATAACATCAATTGTACCGGCTTCCATTTAGCTGGAACTGAATAAAGCCGCACTAGAGATGCATATGACATCCAACTTGCAGGATTAGAGAGGGGGACCTCGTGCTATAAATCTTGATTGTCAATCATTGCCCAGGATTAAGGGATATAGGGGTTGTTTTTTTTTAAACCAAAAAGGGAGCACTTCCTTCTGCCTACTGAGCATCTGGATTATAGCCCAGAAATAGCCTTGTTTGAGTCAAGGCTGCCTCCCTTCTGCCAAGGCAAGCAAATGCAAGACATTTCTCTCTGCATAGATCCTTTTCGGCCTAACTGAAGCCAACGAGATAATGCAGGAGGAGATTTCCTTGTTTCAAAGTGTGAGTGAACTTCCTCTTTAAATCGCCTCATTTCCCACTGAATTGACTCCAAGGCGTGTCAGTTTTCTAATCATAGCAAACACACGCCCATTTCCAAAACAAAATGGCTGTTTTTCATTAGCCTCATGGGGTGAGGTGAAGGAACTGACACACCTGTCAAAGGTTTGGGGGGGGCGGGGACAGGTTTTCTTGCTTTGAATATTTCTTGGTTTCTTCAGAAGTGAGTGCCAGTTGACAGGAGCTGACAATCGCAAACGAATCATCCGTGCACCGTATAAAAAGATTAGTATTAGTATTATGAACCGTTAATAGGCATGGCCTGTAAACTTACCAATAAATCAGAAAGGCTCCCATTGGAGTCTCTGGAAACCGTGAAATTCCTAGACATTTAAGGGCAAGCCACTCGTTGACTTCTGCATTCTCAAACACCTCCCATATGTGCCCTAAAGGAAAATCACATTGACCTGTCTTATCGGATGATTATTTTGAGAACAAAATGGGGGAATTGCCATTAGCGCACATGAAGAGTTTAGGGCCAGTACAAGATATTTCCCCATGATGAAATTCTATTAATTTTCTATTAGAATTATTGAAATTAACATATGTCAATTGCATTTGCCCCCTTGTGTCTTTTTTGGTCCTGCTTGATTCCGATGGACATCTTTTTTTTTGGACCACCTACAAGGGCCCTCGGATGCCGTAATGAATATTAATGACTCATCTTGTCTGAGGAACATACAGGCAAGAGACTTCTAAGACAAAATCCATGGAAATATTATCTTACTTCTTTATCCTTCTACCCTCCAACAAAATTCTCTCCGGCAAAATTTAAGGCAAGGATAACTTTCCAGTGAGAGCTTTGAAGTAGTGGCATCATTCTCATCCTGTTTTTAATGCAGCATCAAATGGGTGGGGGTGGAATCTTCTTAGACCACTGGAGTGGAAGAACAAGGCTTGTGCCCTTTGTACTAATTGTTTTCCACCTCTCATCTTGTTCAGCTTTAAACAAAAGCCCCCCAAAACCCAAAATAAGCCATGGTGGCACAGTGATTAGAATGCAATATTGCAGACTACTTCTGCCAACTGCCAGCAGTTCAATTCTCACCGGCTCAAGGTTGACTCAGTCATCCATCCTTTCAAAGTGGGTAAAATGAGGATTGTTGGGGGCAATATGCTGACTCTCTGACTGCTCAGAGAGTGCTGTAAAGCATTATGGAGCGGTATATAAGTCTAAGTGCTATTGCTATTAGCTGAAGTGGTGGGGACAGCTGCCCTTGGAAAAGGAGGCCATATTTTTAAAGAAGCAGAGTGATAGGGTGGGAAAGGGGCATAAAATGTACCTTATCTACACCTAACCTTTTAATCTGATTATTGCAACAAGATGTTAATTTATTGGGAGGTGGGATAGCTTGGCACTTCATTAAATTGCTAACGCCCTCATGAATGGCAGGCTCAACAGGTTGCTTCATTGAATTCATACAACCACTCCTGGCAAAGAAATTCCAAATTTGGACTTAATTAATATTCCTACTTGTGGTTTCCATAGTTTCTTTTTAAACACGAGTACTAGGAGAACCTTGGCAGCAGCTTTGCCCATATTCTCAATAATAACCCCCCTCTGGCTGTCAATATATATGGGAGGAAAAAAAAACATTTTTTGCATACCTAGAACAGCCTGTGTTTTCCCATTCTTTTGTATGCCCCCACCAACCAGAAATATGTCTGCAAAGGTGTTTGGTGTTATTTTTTTAATGAAATTTTAATTAGTTTTTCTTTATTGCCACATTGCTCAGCTTAACAGTTTTAATTCTCTCCTTGCTTGAGTTCTACAATGTGTAGAGAGGGCAAAAATACCTTTTCGTCTTTCCTGGAAATAGTTGCTGGATGGTGATGAAGGCTGTGACAATTTTCAAGCTTAGAGCGTTAGTTCAGCACATAACTCACTACATTACCCTGTGGAAGAATATTTACTTTGATCGATTACTATTAAGTATTATGATAAACCCCATTTTGAAGGTATCATAATTATATAAGTGGATTTACCATTCAGCTGCAAAAGCTTAAGGAAATGGATGTTGAAACTCAGAACTACCCTGTTAATGTCTGATGTGCTCCCTATCTATGGTCAATTATTTCTTGCAATAATAATTATTGTTTCTATGCCCCTCTTTAAATAACTATCATCTATTGACTTAAATAACTAACATGTATTGTGAAAAAGAAAGGTAAGAGGTAAATACAGTATTTAATGCCAGAATTCCAGGGTAGTGTCTCTTTATTGTGGGTGCCTGCTGTGCCTTCTCATACCTTAAAGCAGCAGAGAACCACTATTTGCAACACAACTTTGCAAGTTCATAAGACATTGAATCATTGAATCATGAGAAGATCATGAGCTTCTCATTGCAAAATTTAGGCTTAAATTGAAGAAAGTAGGGAAAAGCACTGGGCCACTCAGGTATGAACTAAATCATATCCCTGATGAATATACAGTAGAGTTTTAAGTGAGCTTAAATGGACTCGAGAGGATGGTAGAGGACAGGAAGGCCTTGGGGAACGTTGTCCATGGGGTCGCAATGGGTCGGACATGACTTCGCAACTAACAACAAGAAGAAGACATTGAAATAGTAGCTTTCAGTCACAGGACACAACTTCAAACTCCTTCTGCTTTGCAGCCCTGCCATCCTGTGCCATCTCACTTTGGCAAGGCATTCAATACAAATCCAAAAAGGATTTGTAAAGGTTTCTCCACACAGAGCCTTGAATGATTAACAACAAACATGTTCATCATTCACCTGTGACGTTCCTACTAGCTTTCAAATGTGTGTTGATGTCATGATAATGTTTTGGTCTGTGCATTCAAGCATGGAATGATCCCCTTTGGTGCATTGGGCCTTTGGACTGTTCCCATTAGGGGACAGGTAGGGGAGCTGCAACTCTCCATCCAAACTTTGTCATCAGCCATGCCAACCTTCACTCCTTGGAGAAAGACCTGAAGAGAACATACTCTAGCGGGGATAAAGGCCTGATAAACAAAATGGAAATTTTACCCCTTCTCCACTCCTCCTTGTATGACCAAGTTCAAACCCAGTTCCTCTCTTTGTTTAATCCCATCAAACTGAGATTGAACTCCCTGCACAGACAAATTCCCCTGCAATTCTATTCTAGACCAAAGAAGAGAAGTCTCCCCACCAGCTCACAGCCAGCCCAGGGGCAGCTGTAACAAGGGAAATACAGCCTAGAGAAAACTCAACTTTCCATCTTATCAGCTGGTGACCTCAACATTCCATCTCTTTTAACAATGGGTCTCCTTGGGGCCTTGTTGCCCTCCCAATGGGACCATTTTGCCTAACAATAGGAATTACAGCATTCTATCTGGAAATAAGTCATTTATGTCAACAAGTGATTGCAGAGAGGCAGAGATACAAAATACAGAGCAGGAGGGCTTAGTTTCCGGCCTTAATAATAGAAAGTCTCCGTACAAAACATTCACTATAATGAATTTGACTATAATGGGATTCAAATTTCCTGAGTAGGGAAAAACATAGAATAAAATTGCACGTTATTCTGATTCTCTGTCTTTTCCTGATGCTATTGCTATGGCTAAGTGTTTATTCACAGTGGGCATTTGCTCTTCAAAATGTTTTTCATCCACCTGCTTTTTACTTGAGGCTCTTCGGGCTTTGTAAGTGTGTGGTATTTGTGGGAAACGGGCTTCTGAGCTGCCCACTTAGCTGTTGTTGTCCGTCACATGTAACAAATCTGAACTTCCAAAGGGAACAATGGCTTCCAGTATTTGTCTCTAGAAAAGATAGCCGCTTTGTTTTTGGAGCAGCAGCTTAAATTTGGGCTTTTAAACTTATTCTACATTCAGGTGATTCCCCAAGGACTTTAGGGTTATGTCTGCCTCTATGTTGAAAGGGCTTTCTATATGACCTACGTTGCTGCACAAAGCTTTAGTTTACAGCTGCTATTTCTATTTCCCAGAATCCTTCTGATTCTGAGAGTCTTTTTGAACATTGTAGAAAATCAAAATGGCTTCTTGGCCCCACCATCGGCAGCCATGTTCAGATCTGCTCTAGAGAGTCGAGATGTTGTATTTTATCTCTGAAGGACCAGCCAATCCAGCCTTGACAATGAACTATCACAAGGAAGAGCAGATGTCTGGAAGTTGCTTATCTCTATCTACCCCTTGAAAATAGACTTTAAAAAAGGGCAAATAATATCAATAGAACAGCCACAATCAAAGGATGCAAATGCTCCACTTCTGTGGTAGACTCCAAAATTAATGATTGTACGAAAGCCCATTTTTAGCTGGCCAGGGGTAACACACAGGCAATCCTGATCTTCACAGGCTTCATCACCATGTTTTCAATTTCTGGTGTGATGTTTTACTCTAATCATGATCAAGCTGACAGGAATAAAATGGATTTTGATCCTTCTCTTACATTCATTTCCTTTAGAATAAAGCACGGTTTTGTTGTTGCAAAGGAAATATTATTTTGAAGATTATTGTGCATTAGTAACCCTATTTAACATTCCGCCTGAAGAAAACACCCAGTGAGAAATAAAATTATAGAACTGAGGTGACCTTAAAGAACATCTATTCCAGATGATACTGACTGGGGGTTTCTCCAAGTTGCAGACTACACATCTTAAAAGTGCCATGTTTGAAGAATAGTAATTTAACTCATTGTGATGTACCAACTCAGCCAGATGTTGCTGCCAAATTGTCTCCACATTTTATATAGGTAACCCTCGAGTTACAATCAAAACAGGGGACTTACAATTCAGACAATCGGATTCAAAGTCTGACAGTCAGGCTCCCTCCATGGTCTGAAAACCAGCAAAACCACACACACAGTGAACTATTGATTCACTTAATGACAGCCGCATTCACTTAACAACCATCACAGTTGCTCTATGCAAAAAAAGGTCATAAATTCAGTTCGGTCACATGACCAATCCATTTGACAACAATTACAATATGCAACTATAAATGAGCAGGTTCCATTACAGCTGTATGTCAAGGAGTGTCTGTATTTGTGTCTTTTGAACTTCCTCAGCTCAAAATGTGGGGTTTTATATTTGTTGAAATTCATCACAGTCATTTCTGCCCATTTTCCAAATTGCCAAGATCCTCTTGAATCTAGATGCTGTTCTCTAAAATGTGCTCGGCGGGGGGGGGGGGGGGGGGGGGGGGGGGGGGGG
>JANHFT010002992.1:148235-171448 GCA_032467955.1 Pseudoxenodon macrops | reverse complement strand
ATTTAACAGTTTTAACAGGACCGGTTCTATGACGTCACCAGCTGCTTGCAACCTACTCTATAGAACCAGGCTGAACCTGGAGGATTTCACCCCTGACATGAGCCACATCTCAGATTGCATCTGCAATAATAGCAAATACTCACCTTGAACTCTTTGGCACACTTTCTGTATTCAGCCACATCACAGATTGCCAACATGCCACCCATGCAGCTGTAGGAATATTGCTGTAGATGCTCATAAATAAGGCGATGGAAACGAACACCAAACTCCATCAGAACACTGTCCACATTCTTGCCATCCATAGATTTCCTGATCTTTTCCAGTTGCTTTCTAACATATGCACAGACTTTGACACAGGCCTGTCACATAAACAAGGATGTCAAGGAGAAAAGATTCATCTTGATATGAAAGCTACAAAATGGGTGAGAGGAGATGCTCTGAGCTATTCCTAGGGTACCAACTTTCATTCAATGAAAGTAACTAGTATATCACTTTCAGATGATTTCTTTTCCAGAACATGAAATTCTCTCCACCGCTTTTGTGTTAAAAGTTTTTAAGCCTTTGCAATGGACAGCAGCTTCTTTACATAGAAGAACCTTGGTAATCCACTAACTACCTGAACTAACCACATTGCAGTCTATTTTAGACATCCATAGTTGAAATTGTATTAATTTTCCAGTCACATTGTTGAAAAGATCTATGTTGCTTTGAATATCTTACCCATGATACAATTTATTTTTACAAATCACTCTGCTCCTCTCTAACCTACACAGAATTTTACTAAATGTGAATCTATTAGTAAAATTAATATGAGAAAATAATCACCTATAACCTTCAAACAATTACAGTATAATTGGCTAATGTCAGAATCATTCTACATTTACTCTGTGGAATAGACAAAGGAGATTTGAATTCCAATAAAAAATAAATTGTTATTAAGATAGCCTCTTTTTTTGTTCCTTCGATTTAATTGCTGATTCCTGGCAACTATGAGGACTAGGTCCCTACGGTTTTCTTGGCAAGGTTTTTTGGAAGTGGTTTGCCTTCTTCTTCTTCTTAGGGTTAAGGAAGAATGACTGGTCCAAGGTCATCTGGTGGGCTTCATCACTAAATCTGGACTAGGTTTCATGGTCTCCCAATTTCTAGCCTGATGCCTTAAACATTACATCAAACTGGCTCTCTTAATTTAGGCATAATTAATTTAAAGTATCTTATACCAAATGTCAGAACCAATAGTATGGCAGGTGCTGGACTAGGAGCAAGGAGACCTAGGCTTTACTCTTTACCGAGGCAGGCAAATTACCAAGTGACCTTCAGCTAATAATCCCCTATCAGCACCAGGCTCTGCAACAAGCCAGCTGATAAACAAAATCATTTGTTGGCTGATTTGCTGTAAGAATTAGACAAGCATGGTGGAAAAACAAGCAGTCCTTGCAACGAAGCAGGAAAAATACTAAGAAAAACAACTCTATAACTAATATTCAATACAAGATTGTACATGATCTGAATTTAATAAATTTTGGATCTCATGACAGCAACATAGAGTTCTAACTCTGTCATTTATGCTCTCAGAAAGGGGATGTGAACATGTTTACTCTCGCTTTCTGGATATGCCCTATTATAGCTGAAATGTAGAATACATTATTCTACAGAACGGATAGATTGACTGCTGGTGGTAGAGAAGTGCTAAATCATGATGGCAAATAATGTGGTTCGATTATATATAGAGGATGTAGACTTCTTGCAGAAAATCTAAATTATTTAAAGAAATACAATTGGTCTAAGAAATATTTCTATATTAACACTGAACATACTGTATAAGGAAATGCTATTCTCCCCAGCTTAAATCACAAAAAAAAAACTACATCCGAATTCCTAGATAAGTAGAAGAAAATTTTACTATTAAGCAAGGCAATACAATGTAATCCGGGCACCGTTAAACTGTAGGAAAGAGCACCAGCAGCAACCCAATTACTTGCTGTGCCACTTGTCACTTACTAAGCTATATATAGTTACTCACATTAGTGCACTGAATCAGAACATTGTTCTCATCTTCTGGTTTGAAATCAGTCTTCTTTTGTTCAGCTGCTAAGATGTGCTTCATCTGTCCTATCATGCAATTTAGTGTCCTTCAAAATCAAAATACCAGGTTGTAAGTTTTAGAAAGAGCATTTTAAATTTTACAAAGTTCCAGTGTGATCTTCGTAAGTTGCAATGAAATGTACATGCATTTTCTATTTTCATGAAATTGCAGAAATGAAGCAGTACTAGACTGCCAAATTATTATTTTCATTATTTAGTATTTAATGTACTCCTTGTGGTAAATTCTTAAAAATATAATATTTAATCCTGCGTTTAATACATTAGTACAATAATGGACAAAATGGAAGATAAATTAAAATATGAAATCTTACCTATCTATGCCCATATCCAATTTCACCTCCATCTGTTCTGTGATATCCTTTTTCTTCTGAAGACATTCAGAAAGCTTAGGAGAGGAGCTGTGATAAATTAAAGAATGGACAGTTAATATCAACCATCTATTATAATGAACACATCAACTGCAAACAACCTGGACATTCCAAGCACTTAACTTGTGCAAGGATTTTCTAGCTCATTTCCGTTTTATTTTCCCTTCTCAGAAAATAAATTTTCATGTCAAAATTATATACAGAAAAATCCAACTGATGTGAAAGGGATACTTGGGAATACAAGGAAATACAAACAAATACAAGATTCAGACAAATACAGAAAAGTATTACACATTTTCACAATCTAAGAGGAATTATGCTAGATCAGGGATGTCAAACTCACAGTGTCACTTTGTGACGTATCACAACTTTTTTCCCCTTCGTCAAAATGGGATGGGTGTGGCCAGGATATGATGCATCCAGCCCGCAGGCTGCGAGTTTGACATCCCTGTGCTAGATCGTATCAGAGGCCTGTTTAGGTTCAACATTTAGTTTCTTAAACTAGCCAACTTTAGCAAAGTGCACAAGCACGTCCATGGTTATGCCAGCACTAGTTTTATTACTTCTTTAAAAAATCTAAACACTGGTATGAAGTAAAAAGAGGCAGGCTTCCAAAAGGAAGGGTAATCTATTGCAAGGGAAGCCATTAATACAGAATGACTAGACTGAGGTTGTTTAAACGAAGTCTCTGCACTTTTAATATGGCTTTATTCGGGAAGATTTTGAGAGAAGGAATATTTATGAGTCAGAACCCAAATTCCACGTGGCTTTTGGCATGAGAATATAATAAATGACCTACCTCACCAACGGCATCAGATGGTCATTGAACTGCTTATCAAAAAGATGAAAAATGGTATTAGCCTGATTTACAATATCTAGGAAATAAAGATTTGCATTCTTGGCATCTGGAGATGGAATACCTAAAAATGAAATGAAATGTCAACATGTTAAAATTTCACTGGGACTAAGAAAAAAAATCCAATTAACAGTCTATCAGGAATCATGAGTAATAATTATACAACTAGTCTTAGGACAAATTTATCAAGCATGTTAAGAATGATGTTTGTTTTGCAAAGGTTATCTGTAAAGGCTGCACATGCTTTGAAAATGATTCAGAAAAAGGTGCTTTAATGTAAGCCCAAAGAACAATGTGGTTGTTTTCAACAACTGATTCTCTCAAGTTAATGCAACTCTTAAAGCAGCCACATTTTTTTTCCAGAATCATATGAAAACCTAAAGAAAAGTAGATTCAATGAGGTACAGAGATTCTGAGGTATATTTTCTGAATCATTTTAAAGCTTTCTAACTATGCTTTAGATGAATATTTTAAAGCATGCACAGACCTAATATTTAAACAAGTTGTCTATTTAGAACCAATAAAAGGTGGAAATAAAATGTATTATGGAATTAAACGTTCCTCTAAAAACTTTTAAAATATATAGTTTTATATTTCACTGTTGCTATTGATTATAAATTTACTTCAACCAATCATCATATACTTATCAGCTAATTTATCCCACAATGTAAAACAGAAATAGACTTACCAGCCAGCCCAGTTTCCACAGCATAATCAATATGCTCAATACACAAGAAATCCACAAGCAAAGAGAATATCCTGAAAGCATTCTTTGGCAAATCAGAAGGATCTGAAAGCTTTAAAAATGAAAAACATAAACTTCATCCTCTTTCTAGCAAGAAATTATTTGCAAGCCTATTTATAGGACTACTTTCAAATAAGTGTAATTGTGGAAAAACAGGTGAACATTCACATTATCAGATTCTTGCTAGAGATGATCTGAAATTGTTTCCAGCTCTTGTGTTAGCTATATTCCAACTTGTAGACAAGTTGAGATATATCTAATGAGCCTCAAATACTGCTCTTCTTATGCTTCTTTTCTTGTTCTGGACAAGCTGTTGTAATTTTATGAAGCAATATTTCTTGTTCCTCTCTTGTTCATCTGTTTTTCACAAACAGGATTAATTTTATCTTTGAAATATGTTAAAAGACAACTTAAAAAGCTGGAGTGCCTAAATTCCAGGATGGCCTTTGGGATCCAGACTCAACCTATACAAAATGGAGAGCACACGGATATTGTGGGGTAGCAATTTCCTCCAATGTTATTCAGGCCCCTTAATTTTCCTAAAAGCTGTGCTATATCATTAATTCATGAAATTATCTATTACTTTTTCTCCTTTAAAAACTCATAAAGACAGCATAAAAACAAGATAATAAAATTATTTTAGCAGCTGAATTACAGTTAACCAATAAATGTATATTGTTTACATGAGTATTCTAATATGCAATAGCTAGAAAGCTCTATATATTATGCATATACACACCCTATGACACCTTTCAAAAGCTTGCTTGGTTTCTTGTAATAAATTAACCACAACATCCTGGGACAAGAAAGTTTCACCATGGGTATCAATGCTTGGGCCTAAAGGCAGGTTGGTTCGCTGTCGTATTCTCTCTTTGAGGTCTTGAATGCTAAAAAAAGAAATGCCCCAGATAGGATTATTAACTGAAGTTAGATTTTTCTGTGATTAGTTTTTCAAGTATTATCAACTATACATTTACGTAATATAACAAACAAATACGCTTCTACTGTAGGGGAGCCTTCTTTTTTATAAAATGACATTAGTCGACATATACTTCCTTTAAAAAAAACAGCCAATTTTTTCTGTGATGCATCAAAATCCACAACACTGAACAACAGCGCCCTCTATGGCTGGAGACATACAGTCGTTCAAAAGAAAATTCAGGATGTTACGGCAGAATCAAAGATATTCATGAATAGGTAAAACCGGGCAACTTCTTAAAAAAAATGTATGGGAGCACATACAATGCATTTTCAATCACTAAAGCAGCTGTAACTTTTTCCAGGCTCCCATAGCTATTTCAGAAGCTGATCCTGATTGTGCAGGTTCAGTAAAAGACACAATCGTAATAGAGATGCTTTGTATGCATTCTGTTAAATCGCCACCTTTTCTATGACAAAAAAACATCGTGGGAATGTGGAAATTCATTTCCTCTGACATATCAATTGCTGGACAAAATCTGTACCTGCAGTGTGCATTAAACAGTCTGTATTTTAAAAGGCTGTATAGCATGGATAAATTATAGTAGCTAATTTGCCAATGTATGAAGGATTTTATTTATTTCCTGTTGCCTCTTCTAAGGACTTTTAGAAAGGCAAAACAGAAACCTCCAAAGAGATTACACTGTTACTCCTGTTGGGACATTTATGGTCATATCATTGCAGGTGTTCAGACTAGTTTTGTAGCTCATTTCTTCAAAGAAGTTTTTTTTTTAAGATGGAAAGAGTTCACTGAATTTTTGTACCAGAGATGTCGATTTCTAAGGTACCTTACAAGAATCTTTTAATACTGTAAGACAAAATTATATCAGCAATGACCTTTACAAAATTGGAAGGCTGTGGAATTGATAAGAGTATCTATCAAAATATTGCAAGCAACGGAAGAAGAATCAATAAAAACTTCTAGCCAAACTATGCCGAAAAATCTGGAAAATGACACAGAGGCCAACAGCCTGGAAGAGGTCAGTCTTTATAACTATATGAAAGAAGAGCTAACTAATACCCTTAATTTACATCCTAGTGAAATAATGCTTAAGATCATCCAGACTAGAGTCCTACGTGGAAAAGGAAATGCCTGATGACACCAGCTTGATGGTACATAATCAATCAGTAACTGTCATGTTACAATCAAACTATTGTTAACATAACCATTAGGCACATATTTTAAACAAGGTATACATATTTAAAGAAGTGTATACATACTGCAAATTTTACAAGTATGTAAGACAACAATAAAAAGATTAAAAAGTAGTACTTACCCTCCACCTCCAATAGCTCTCTTCTGGTGGTTTTTGGAATCATAATAGCGCTGCAGAATCATGGAGTTCCTGCTTCTCAAATAACCAATTTCCACCTCAATGTAATTCTCCAAGTAAGAAACAAAGATGGATTTGATAAGCTTAGACAGGAAAGTCTGCTTATCAGTGCCCAAGTTAAACTCCATCAATTTGCTTGAAAGATTAGTAGTCCTTTATGTTAAGGCCAGGAGCAAGAGAAGAAAACAATGTAGTTGCAGGAGGTAAAATACAGGTATAACATCTATAAATGTTCACCTCTTAGGAGGCACAGTAAGGAGTCAGAATGCACCTAGCCCTATTATGGAAGTAGGCAGACCTCAAGCCTATTTTATCTAGAACCCCAAGATCCAGCAGCTGGAGCTTAGAGCAAAAGACAAACGCTTAAAATTAAAGAATTCTCAGCCCAGGAATTTGGTTTGATTATGAGAAATGAACACAGCTCATAGTCCTTTCACACAAAAACACTTCTATACTATGAAGTAATTGAGGGTGGGAGCAGGGGTGTCATTTTGTTACAGCTATTGTTAAAACAACTGGAAGTCAAAAATCCTTGCTGACCTACTGGAAATCACCCAGAGATCTACCAGTAAGCAAACATGGACCTTAACAGTTAACTGAATTAGACATTAGTAGAAAATATCCTAGTAAGAACAATAGATCTTTAATCAATCTTTTTTACATTCCCTTACAGAATGCCAAAACCAATTCTTCCCAAATGACTTGTATTTGTCTCACATAAGAACAGCCCATGCTATTCAAGCAGTTTCCCCCGCACTCTGGGTTGATTTAACACAAAGGTTAGCACTTTATCAGCAGGCGGGCACTACATTTTATGTCAGGAATGGGAATAAAAACAGGTTTTACACACAATGTTAAGTCATAATCTACCTTGTTTCTAGCTTCACATAACTTCAAGCCCATTCAAATCACTGTTTACTTTTTGGAAACAAATCATAATTTGAACACACAGCTTACTGTTGATTTATGAATCTGGGCTTGCTTTAATGTCTTTTTCTGATGTCTGAATCCAGAACCTATTCCTGGTATGTTTGTTTTTAATGCTCATCTGAACTATTTTCGATCCTCCAAAAAATATTAAGAAATGAAGCCAGAAATTGGCTGAAAAGCTTATGATTCATTTGCTTAATGTGTAAAAAATAATTCCATCATGATCCTGCTTTTTAAAAAAAAACAACTTATGCTTAAAGCAAATTCTGCCTTAGTATTACACACAGAGCCAGTGCAATCATTTTCACTCCAGCTTCCCCACGTTACTATATAAATTAATGCAAAAGAAAATAATATTTAGCATAAAGAAAAAGTCTAAGCGCCCCCCCAAAAAAAAAATACAACATCTACACAGAACCACAGAAGGACAAATCAAATGAGAAGACCCACCCTGGGCCTCTTACAGCTTTATTTCTTAAGTTATTTAAAAATAGAACCAACCTTGTATACAGTTCATAAAGACTCTGAAGATATTGCTCTGCATCTGATTTCTTATGTTCTTCTAACTGGTCTTTTATATAACCCTGTGAAAATAAAGACCAGTGTTCTATTATTTCTTTCCCTTCCATTAAGAATACAAGTGCCTAATATATATTCAACGCAGTTTAATTCAGTTATGACATTTCCATCACAAGCAGCGGCAACATTACATTGCACCCATTCACAGCGCATTTCTGCCTTGTTTGAATTTTGCCTTTTCACTGTAACCTAACCATTGTTACCCAATTTGTTCCAAAGCCTGGGTAGAGGGGGGGGGGAGGATAAAAAAGAAAACAAATATAGACATGCGGATACCCTTTGCATTATTTTTCCCCATATGGACTTCATATTAAACAAATTGTTTTAATTTCTTACAAAAGAAATACCAACATTTTGACATGCTGTTCTCTAATTTTAAGCACAAGAATGCACAGCATTATCAGAAGCTTTAGGTTTCAGTCTTCTTACGCATTCTTTCCCTATGCTTATGGATATAGCTAGACAGAAAATCCAAGAAGCCAAGCATAAAGCAAAACATCTCCTAAGCAGAGGAATAACAGGAAATAAAACTAAGTATAAGCAATAATCAAAAGAAGCATCTCTGGATCCCTAGATAGTTGTCTGAAATAGCATTCAGTTTTAAATACAAAACATTCCAGAGTCTTCTCCTAATCATGCCCTTAAAGATCCTCTGCCATAAGCGACTGTCCATGTACAACTGGGAACGACAGATTGGGTGAACCATCCAAGACTGGAAAATGTAACAAAAGCTTGAATCAAGAGAAAGCATGCATGTGCAAAGGACCAGACATGTATAGCATTCTTCAATGGGATGTTTTCCAGGTATCTGGGGCTTCACCTCCCAACCTCCCATAATTCCAAGTCATCCTGTCTATTATCAGACTATATCCATGTCAAATGGAGAGAAAAGTTTGGGAAAGATTGGCACAGGCTACCAATGATACATAGAACATTCTTGTCATTTGGCACAGGTAAAGTTATGGTTACAAAAAAAAAAGTGAACGTTATTTTGGCAAGTAGTTTTTTAAAAAAACAGGAACGCACATAACTTACCTGAAGTCTAATTTCAAAGATATTCTGAATAAGTTTGGCTATTACAGTCTCTGGACTACTAAATATATCTCCAACTTGTTTATTCACATTCTGGCATAGAATGGCTGTATCTTCAAAAATATCATTTCTCAAATAGGCACCCTGAATCACAGAAAAATTAGAAGAGAGTTTCTAGTTTTATATCTATTGTATAGGTCAGTAGTTCTCAACCTTTTCTTCACCACACACCCCCTTTAAATACTTTTTGTGGCCATAGACCACGGACATCCAAGACTTAACTCAAGATTTAAATCATAACATTTCTTCAAGCATTCATAGACCCCCGCAGACTACAGGTTGAGAACCACTGGTATAGGTATTTCATATAAATGTATATATATACAACATGATATTTAACCCAAACCCTTACCTCTTGGCACTGTTTTATATACACATCAACACAGTGGGAATAGCCCTATGGGGGAAAAAAGATTTTGCAATTTAGTTAATGTCAAACAATAACTACCTTGAATATTTAATATAAAAAAAATAGGTAGAGAATATCTACTTTTCTGGCTTCTTCCTTTTTTTAGTCTCTCGGATGACAACAGAATCAACTAAAATAACGGTTGTCAGTCATCAAATGAAGCCATTTATCTACTATCCACGTTACTGTAATTAATTTCCCTAATTCAATAGACTCTCAGAGCCATTGTCTCCTGAGCTGAATCAATAGCAATGGACCTGTTGATTCAGGATGAGAATTTTAATACAATGTTCAGGAATACGAAACTCGTTGTGGACTATAGGAAGTAGTACTCATCTCCACTTCAAGGCCACTGAGCCAGTGCTGTCCAAAGATAATTCCATGGTCATGTAGCCAGCATGATGTCACAGAGTACTGTTACCTTCCCACCAGAGTAGTTCCTATTTATCTACTTGCACTTGTATGCATTCAAACTGCTAGAACGGCGGGAGCTCGCCTCACTGCATGGCACTCAAATCTCAAACCTGGGCTGTCGGCTTTCCAGCTGACAAGTCCAGCGTCTTAATCACTGAGCCGCCACAGCGCCCAGAATCAAAATATACTGCTAAATATCCCTATTGCTCCTAATCCCACTTAGCCATAGTCACTGAGCTGTTACATAAGCACTTATAAGCACATGCAAAACAGGCTCAGTTTGCGTAGCATAGAAGGAAAGTTCTACCTCTGTCTATAACAGCTATCAGTCTGAACTTGCACACAAATGTCTGACTCAAACAGTTTCTATCAACTGCATTGATCAAAATGAGACATAGAAATTGATTATTAGAGGTGTTTTTTTTTAGAAAAACAGGCCATGTGATTCATACCAATGATGGAAAGGAATTCATAAAGAAATAACCCAACAGTCATACTTGTGATAACAAAATAAAGTACTATTCCTGGAATAAAAAGCACTAGAATACAAACTATCAATAGGGACTAAATATTTTGGTGCATTAATGATTGCACAGTTCTACTGGGGTGGGGTGGGGGTGAGAATGGAATCAAGAAAGATTTATTCTGAGTCCAAACTACTCATGTGCTTCGATGTAAACATAGTTTATAAGAAGGAAACAGTACAGAAGAGATTCTGTAAGTGTGTACAACGCTACATTTAGAGATTTCTTACCTTAAAATGTAGCAAAACTGCAGTTACTTCTCTCATCCTGTAGATTTGCCCCCTTCTTTGTGCATTGGTAAACTCCTGGATTAGTTGGCACTCTAAGTCATGGTACTTACCTGAGTTCAAGGAAGAGGATAAAAGAAATAAAATAACATGTCAAAGCTGATTAAGGGGCGGCAGCAGAGTTATTTTCAAAAAAATTAAAAGATGCAATCTTACTTGCTATTTTAGATTTTACGTCAGAAAACCTGTGAAAGAAAAGGAAAGGATGAATAAAACTTTTGCCTTAGGATTTCAGTCTTCCAACCATGAGACATTTACATATGCAGTGTACCTTTTAGATGCAATGCTCCT
The DNA here is from genome assembly GCA_032467955.1 of Pseudoxenodon macrops. Lineage (NCBI taxonomy): Eukaryota > Metazoa > Chordata > Lepidosauria > Squamata > Pseudoxenodontidae > Pseudoxenodon > Pseudoxenodon macrops. Next base: position 160,538 of record JANHFT010002992.1, on the reverse strand, counting down.
ATTTTGGCTATTTAACACCAAGAACAAAGCAAAATGCTTTTTAAAAAATTAACACATGACTGCCATGATCATATATACCCTATAATTACATACTTATAGAAAATAAGATTAAGGGCCACTGCCTGTCACGTTGTACTTGATGGCAGCCATGGGTATTTTGAACTAGCATATGAAATACAAAGAAGAGTAGGTAAACCTGCTGTGTGTGAGTTGGGTGGTCATATAAATTTGATTAATAAATAAATAAATGATAAAATAAACCAGTGCTCAGCACTGCTCCCAAGAAAACACCTTTCAATTATTAGCAATCCAGAGACTCACAAGAGAAGCCAAGTGTTAGCCCATAATGCTAAGATTATTCAAATCCTAAGAGTATTCAAATCCTAATAGCAGCAAAACTTGTCTTACTTTTGCAAATAAATATGAAACACAGGTGTGGCGATACTGCTGGTAGATGCATAAGGATTGTAGGTATTTTTAAAAGATCTCACTGATGTAAACTAAATTTAGCTATATTGCCTTTTCTTTTTCTATGATGGTAATATATTTTCTTTATTACTTCTTACCTCCTTTTTGAGGTTTGCATATTACCTATCTCAAAAGAACATAGTATGATGGTTATGTATTTAAATGCAATTTCTAGCAATGTCACTGATATCAACTTTCCTGTGTTCCTATGCAATGCAGCTCTTTTATGTCTATATCAGTGATGGCAAATCTATTGCACACATGCCAAAAGTAGCATGCAGAGCCATCTCTCCGGCAAGCCAGCTGTCGCTTGTTGCTCTTCCAGGTTCTGGCCAGCTGGTCTTTGCGCACGCATGCTTGCCAGAAACTGGATGCCCAGGTGACCTGTGCGTGTGCGCATGCGCGCCAGGGAACTGCTCTTGCAGTTTCCGGTGCTCCCACATGTGTTCTGGGAAGCTGCTCTTCTGGTTTCTGGCACTCCACGCGCCCATGCATGCACTCCCGTTTTGACACTTGGTGCCGAAAGGGTTCACCAACACTAGTCTATATCCTTTAAAACATTCTGAGGTTTTTCTTCTACTGCCAGTCTCAGTTACACACTATGGTTTAATGAGGGACATGGTGGCGCAGTGGTTAGAATGTGGTACTGCAGGGTAACACACTGCTCACTCCAGGAGTTCAATTCTGATTGGTTCAAGGTTGACTCAGCCTTCCATCCTTCAGAGGTTGGTAAAATGAGGATCCAGCTTGTTGGGGCAATATGCTGACATTTGCAAATCACTCAGAATGCTGACTCTGTAAACTCTGTAAAAGCACTATGAAGGGGTATGCAAGTCTAAGTGCTATTGCTATTTTAAGGCTATCATCCAAACAGAATGATGGAAAAGCTCCTTTAATAAACAGAAATAAAAGAAATTTCCAAGTAAGAAATAAATGAATACACCTAAATATGTGGAAAACAACCACTAACCTCAGGAAGAATGCTTTTCACCAGATGTTCTAACTAACATAACGGAGGACATGTGATAGCTTTGCTTCAGTTATCCTCTGAACAGTTATGTATGAAATTTATATGCAGCCCATCGCACTATCCAAAGAGATTCTGGGTGGCTTACAGTACAGTTTGATAACCTGCAAAACGCATTACTGTAAAGCCAGATACATTAAGCTATCTTTGAAAAAAAAAAAAAGATAACACAGCTATAGGTATTCCAAAATAGATGAGAATATATTAAGCCAAGGCTTTTCAATCTCTGCTTATGTGTTTGGGCCTTTCAAAATGCTGGCAGTAAAACTTTAAGTGGCTTGGCCGCTGGTCGCCTGAAGCAGTGGTTTCTGCCAAACAAATCTAACAGTTACTAAGACCAGCTTCTGAACCCTTGTGAATAAAATGAAGAGGGTGGCTATTAGACAGAAGATTTTGCAGTGGTGATGTTGGATATAGAAGCCCTACCCAGAGATATAATTTTTTGCCAAAGACCCGACTATGACACTTTCAAGTGAAGTTTTTTTTTTCCCTATTCCCTAATCCACCAGTTTTCAAAGTAAATTCTGGAGATCCCTGGAGATTCGAAGGCCCCTTCAGAGGGTCCACGGTCAAATCAATAAATATTTTTAAATGTCTCTGTTTTCATTTTTAATAGTTTTTCATTTTTAATACCCATGGATATAACCCTCACTAACCAAAGCTCTTTGGATTCCTTAGTCATTTGTAAGAACATAAAAACCAAAATATTTGAGAACTGCTGTCCTAAGCTTTTTATTCTAACGACACGCAGAATGTGTTTTTAGATCCTTGCGTGGCTTCATTTTATTTTTTTTAGTAATTTTACTTACATTTTCTTTCCTTTTTTAAACTATTCAGAGAACTTCAACTGCTGAGTCGTATAAAATATATTAAATAAATATATAAACGTATAAGTTTAAAATACTTTTAAATATCATGGACCTTTGTAAAATGTGTTTCCCAGGTTTTAAGTCAGGCTGCAAACCTACAGAAATCTACCTAGGAATAAACCCAGCTGCATATACTGGAGCTTACTTTTCAAGGAATGGGCAAAGAATTGCACTATAAACCACTTGATATGTTTCCACCTGTGACAGAATCAACATTAAACATTAGTGGGCTATCAATCTATTCTTTTAAAATTAAGTTTCTCGTTTTGATTCATCACACGATTTAGTTTCAATTTGACTCACTTTCCCAAAAAATGTTAGTAGAAAGAATCAATTAAAACCTAGCTTGGTGCAAACACAAATCAAAGATAACTTATAGCTCTCAGTCACACTTCACCTTTCAAAAGGTAATTCCTGTGCTATCAGATGGAGCTTCTGGATAATATCAGCTGCCTCTTCAATCTATAAAGAAAAGACAAAACATTTATTCAATGTCTTCTTTAATTTGCCTCCAATGACTTACTTGTAAAAATTAGAAATATTTGGAGAAGTATCCTACAATGCATTTCTTTACTGAGTGACCAGTATAGTTCCTCAAAATCAGCCCAGCAACAAATTTATTTTGTAAAAATTGTCCTCCTTATTTATTTATGTATAAATATAATCACCTTTTTTTCTTTACATACAAGAATTAAATCTTTGTGGGACATTTCCACCAGCTTCAGTTCCTACATAGCCTATCCTTTTGGCATAGCTGTTGCCTCATTTATTTCACTGGACAAGGTAGTTTGAGCAAAATATAATGGTTTTTTTTTTATTCCACATACAGTTCAGGATTAACTTTTTTTCAGGATGGTATTTCTAGATCTAATACCAGAGCCAACATTATTATAAGTTCCTATTCCAACACTCTTAATTCATTCAACCCTTGATTCAGTCAAATTTCCTTACCCAATGATTTCGGCAGCACATAATCGCACTAATAGGGCTAAAGTTGCACATTTGGGGAACAGGAAGTTAATGAATAAAGTCACTCCAATCTGCTTTAATTAGATCTGATACTGATGCAGATTCAAGAAATATGCCACAGACTAGCCCTTGATAGAGAGCAATGGAGGCCTTGGAAAAGACATTCAAATGCTGTGTGTATACCTACAAAGATCAGAATTATACAAGCAACAGTATATTCCTGCAACACTGTATGGGGAAGTGAAAGTTGGATTTTGAAGGAGCAAGAGAGGGAAGCGTTTTGAGAGAATATTATTGGAGAAGACTCCTGAAAATACCATAGACAGCCATGAAAACAAACGAATGGATTATTGAACAAATCAACCCAGAATTTTCAACTGAGGTATAATCAGACTTGTCCCGCTTTAGATATGTCATGCAAAGACCTTTCTCTCTGGAAAAAGCTCTAATGCTGGGGAAAGTGCAAACAAAGAGATGAAGAAGGTAACCAGAAGCAAGGATGGATTCAGTCATTGTGGCAATTGGAAGATCTGACAAACCAGGTAAGGGATAAATCTCTCTATGTAGTCCCTAGGAATGAAAAAACAATGACTTGATGGTACAGAATGAATTAACTGATTAAGACAAGGTGCTGGAAAGGTAAAAGCCACTATCTGTTTCTTCAACCCTTTTTCTTTCTGGCTGACTTAATCAAGCAGGGAGGACCAGCCCCATGATTAAGGCAAATTGGAAGTGTGTCCTTCCCTGCCCATTCTTAAAGAAACCCTCTCTTGCCTTGTAAAAGCTGGAAACTATCTGCCAGTCTCACAAATACTACTGACAGCTAAGCTGACTGAGAAAGTGGTGTCCTCATAACTCCGAGAAATCTGTAGAATGCTGATTATTTGGAGTTACTTCACTCAGGCTTTCATTTGGAATGAAGAACTAAGACTATTTTGATTACTGTGATAATACATAAGCTAGGAACAATTTGGGAGTGTGACTCTACTAGTTCAGCAGCTTTCCGTATGAACGATAAAAAGCCCTGTCAGATCTGGCAAGGAAAGCAAGACTTGCAAAATAACTGGTGCAGAGAGATCATTGGGAGATATTGTCCCAGCTCAGCTGCATTTGGTAGGTCCAAGAAACTTGTCCTGAGCATAAGTGTCCTGGGTCAGAAAGACAGGGATATGGTATAAGCAACTCACATAGAAAACACATTCTCATTAAATTCCGTTTGTGCTGCCTGTTCCTGTGCTATTATTGAAAGGGCTGGAAATAATGGCTTTTTATAAAACCACAGTATCTGAAATAATGCCTCCTCCCATAGCCTAGAATCATCTTCAAGGGCCCTGCTCCAAATGCCGTTCCAGGTTGAGATGCAGCAGGTGGCTAATAATTGTGCCCAGATTTAACATGGCCCCATATTAAAATAATACCCTGATTTGAAATTGTGCAGATAGATTCACAGAGGGGAAAAATTCTGACATCTGCTAGGTTTTATCAATGCACCTCAGTATTCATTGTATGCTTTAAGAATAAATCTAAATGCACACCCTGAAAATGCTTATCTATACAAAGAGATTTTGTTTGAGAGATTTCTCAAGGATCATGTGTGGAAAAATGTTCATTCACAAGTAGGAAGAATTAGGGCATGATGTTCGGAAGAAGAATATAAGGGATTTCTAAGGCATTCTAAAGGATTACTCTCTTAGCATTCTTTCAAGTTGCTTATGATTTTGCAAAATGAAAAAGTGACAGCACTACCACATTGAGAATAGCTGAATCAGCAGACAAATGAAGTTAATCTGCACTCAAGAACAATGGAGCCTGGACAAGTTGCTCACCGGGGAGCTAAATTGTGGAAAAGTTGTAGCAAGAATTATAATTAGGGCAAGTCAGTTTATCATGAGTAACCTCATTCAATCTGGCTGATGGGTCTTACCTTTTCAGGATTGGTGAAAACGTCAGATTTCAGCTCTCCATCTAGAAACTCATTAAAGTATTTCATCAGTTTGTGAGCCTCTACTAGCCGTTGCCTTGGTGTATTTACCCCCTCCAGCAGGTCACCTAGGTGACAGACTTTAGTTGCCACATAGCTGACATGCTCATCTAGTTCTTGGAAATGCTGGAAGGCAACCTGGGAGAAATAGACAAAAATGTTCGTGTTTTCTACAATGAATGGAAATCAAGTTCTTTAATAACATTCAGTTCAAGTAAAAACTCCGAATCCAATATAAGGGATAATTCAGGACCCAGCCAAGCCTATCTAAAATGTGCAAACACCTAACAAAATTTAAAATCAACTGATGAAAAATACCATTTTAACTAATTTGAACCAAATTAATTCCATTGAAAGAAAATGCTTGAAATGGGCCATCACAAAGATCAGTATGTCGTTTAGTAGTATGAAATTTAGAATTATATCAAGCTTTCCCCCAAACAGGTTTGAATTTGAATTGCATATATTTGTCCATATTCCAGCAGGGCTAGTTAATAGTTGCAGATATTTCATATGATGTAATTAAAGCAATTGAAAACAAATTTCTCCCTATAAGGAAAAGTTTAGAGACATCAAGTTAAGTTGATTTGTCATGATCAATAAAGGACATATTTATCCAATTTTGTTTAGTTAAGTAGGCTGGAAATAGGAATTACTGGTTACTATAGTGTGTCTAAACTGTTACTGCATTAAATGTTCATGGAATAAAAATAACAACTTTTCATGCAACATTTCGAACAGAATCCAGCAGAAAGTTAATACCTATCTCTAAACCATGATTTTACAAGCAGCTGGGTTCAAAACACACTTAAACCAAAACCAAATCAACCACATTATGGAGAAGCACAATGTGCAACCTCAGCCATTCTAGGTATAATTTACTGAGGTGAGTCAGAGCAATGGAAGAGTCTGTGGTCTTCGTGTTTACCTGATTGCTTTTTTGCAGCTCTTGAACTTTCTTGGCAAACTCCTTAGCTTCCCTTTGGACTTGTTGCTCCAATTTTTCCACCCTCCTTTGGATTCGTTCATCCAACAACTTCAGTTCATTGATGTGATTCACAAATTCTTCTTGCAATCTGATGAGAATAAACAGTTTAATAAGACAGGTTTTAAAATGCAAATACTTATCCTTGGTACTAAAATGAGATATTACAGAACAGGGCAACATAAATATCACAAAGAGTTTACAAAATAGCATTGACAAATAATGCCTTGGTAAGAGCACAATTGAAATACTGCATCCAATTTTGGTCGCCATGATGTAAAAAAGATGTTGAGACTCTAGAAAAGAGTACAGAGAAGAGCAATAGAGATGATTAAGGGACTGTAGGCTTACACATATAAAGAATGGTTGCTGGAATTGGGTATGTCTAGTCTAATGAAAAGGAGGAAGGGGTGACATGATAGCAGTTTTCCAAAATCTAAAGGGGTTGCCATAAAGAAGAGGGAGACAACCTATTCTCCAAAGCACCTGAGGGTAGGACAAGAAGCAATGGATGGAAAATAATCAAGGACAGAAGCAACCTAGACTAAGAAGAAATGTCCTGACAGTGAGAAAAATTAATCAGTGGAATAAATTGCCTCCAGAAGTTGTGGGTGCTCCAACTGGAAAATTTTAAGATTGGACAACCATTTGTCTGAAATGGTATAGGGCAGTGATGGTGAACCTATGGCATGCGTGCCACAGGTGGCACGCGGAGCCATTTCTGAGAGCACGTGAGCTGATTTTTGGCCTTGATTTTCGGCCATCTTTCATCCTCCAGAGGCTTCAGGAGATTTCAGGGAAGCCATCAGAGGATGAAAAACGGCCCAAACCTGAAGTCCCGTAGTCCCGTTGTTCACCCTCTGGAGGCTTCAGGGAAGCCTCCCAAACCCTCTGGAGGGCGAAAAACTGCCCAATGGGGGGGGGGGGCTATGCACATGCAGTGCAGTGTGCATGGGGGGTGCTGGGGCGCACGCTGCCATTTTTGGCACGCAAGAAGAAAAAGGTTAGCCATCACTGGTATAGAGTTTCCTGCCTGAGCAGGAAGTTGGACTAGAAGACCTCCAAAGTCCCTTCCGACTTCGTTATTCTGTTTTCTTCTTCTTAATCCAAGAATATATAAATGTTATATGCCCTTAATTTATTCAGTATGTTTGTCCATATATAGAATTGTATACCAAAGGAATTAATTCACTAAACTTTTGATATCATTTACAGAAATTAAAATGATCTGTTGATTCGGCTGCATAAGATCCATTTGCTCTCCAATCTATGCTTTGAAAAGAAAAACCGTTCCCTTCTAACCAGTCTTGATACTTTCTAAGCTATACTGAAAATGCCTTAAGAAGCTTTCTTGGGTGGAGGGGAATGGGTTCACAGTTACAGTTGGTGTGCTTACTGGATACTTCTTTGAATCATGGAAAGACTGCCCTGTGCTGAAGATGGTTAAAGTACAAACTGTATGGCTGGATTGTGCAGCTAAGTGTTACCTTTTGGGATCAAAAGCTTCCATGCCACCTCGAGAACCTCCACCGGGAGTCCTCCATGCCAAGCGTTCAATGTACTCATCTGCTACAAAGGGCTCCTAGCCATAACAAGAAAAAAAGAGTCTTTTACAAAGAGCCACAGCTGGAAATATAGTCTACATCTTGTTCACATCTCACTGGGGGGAAAAATATTCAAAACATTTTTTTATGTAATAAGACCAATGGCACTTCTGATATTTGTGCATTTAATCTAAAAACTGAACATTTTGAAAATGATACAATATTTCATTTAAAGGTTGCATAATTATCAAGCGTAAGTAGCAATTGCCAGCCTTCTACACTTCAAGAATTGTCAATAACAAAGTGCAATCTACTCTACCACTAGTTCATTCTGCGGAGTCATTCCCTAAGGCTAACATGTCATACGGAGGGCTTTTCCCACAGAATAGCTCAAAAGGATTTTGGATTGGGCAATGGAAGGTGTCTTTTTTTTAAATCCTGAATTTATCCTATTACAAGGATCTCAGCAGCCGTGAGAAAAACACTCCAACTCATATTTCAGGGACCTGCTCATACAAGGATGGTCTGCCTTAATATAAGGCAATTTCGCTTTCCATAACGTCCTCTTTCTCATTTAAAATGTTTGCCTTATAATTTCACAAGAATACATTTGATAAGAGTATAACACATGTTCCAGCACCCACATTTTCCAAAAATTACCTGAGGTAAGCTTTCAAGAAGCCAATTCATCAAGGCTGTATTCATGACTCATTTTTTTCAACTTTTTTCTAAAATACACTGTACCAGTTCTTCCACCATTGAGGTTTTCATCTCACCACTCCCATTTTGCACATTTACAAATCCCAAACCCTGGTCACTCTCATGTTCTACATGACATTTCTGAACTGTAGGTCTTTGGGGAAAGCTATCTGCATTTTTTTAAATATAATTCAAATTTTAAGTGTACAGAATGCAATAGTTATACAGACCTACTGATAGAACACATTAATGGTAACTATTAACATGTTTAAATATAAAATGATTACAACACTGGTACTAATTTCATTGAGAAAAAAGAGAGTTTTTGTTTATTTTTTAAATCTAACATTAAACTCTAATTTACTGGAATGTACAGGACTTTTAAAAAACACTAAGAAAAACAAGCTTTTCCGAATCAAAAGTATTTTGAGATCACATTTAGGTGTTCTTAAACACCACCAAACGTTTGATCTCTTGTTCAGAGAGCAAAGGCTTGTCTTTGACTTAATTCATGTAAATTAACTTGCACATGAAAACCAGTAAGTTTACATTCTTTTCCTCTAATCTGGGAAGTTGTTGAACTTGAACTTACAAAGTATTCTACCGGAAGTGATATGGGAATCTATTACACTGAAATGTTTGAAGCTAGAGAGCAAGGTAATTAACTCAACACTAGACACTATGGGTTACCTTTCTCCAAGTGCCTCATTTCTGGACAAAGATAGCATGGTAGAAGTTATTGATGTTTTGGTGGCCTCTTAATTGGAATTTTGTAATATGTAATTATTATTTTTGCAGATTTACTTACACAAAATGAAATAGTACTGTACTAACTGGTATTTCTGGATTTCCACAAAGATCTCTCACCAGTATAAAACAGATCTGACAAATCAAAAAGTCTGCCATCTGCATTCTGAATTTACAAATAAACATTGGAAATCTTCGTGAGGCAGACAACTAGGAAAAGGACTTTCCCACTTGCAATCTTAAAAAAGTAGAACATGTGTTCCACAAAACAATGTTATGGCGACCAATCTTAATTCGCTTTTAATGCAATGTGGTGGGAGTGTTTTTTAAAAAAAGGCAGATATTTCAACAGGTTTTAAAACATGGCTTTATAGCTTGCTAGATTTTATGGGTTCCCTGTTATCAATTCTTGGCTGCTTCTTCAGGGATTTTGATTTTACTGTGTCATCCTGAAATACTTCCAGCAGTCCTGTATGTAATAGTCAGGTTTTGTTATTAAGTGAGGGTTATTTTAACTATGCCTTTTTGAATAATGTAAATGGTTCACCCATAATACTAAGTGAAAACAAAGAAGTCCTGTGTCACGCTATAAAAACCAGGTATTACATGAATTCAGCCAATGAATTCTTTCCAGTAAATTAGATGCAGCAGGTGGGTGGATTGTGATTTTTCAATGAACAATTATATTTTATTTAAAAATATTCTGGAGACAGATTTTGACTTGTCCATGTTTTGGCATGAGCAAAGATTGTGGGATTCATTTTCAACTGAGGCTTCATTTTCCAGGGCATGCCTCCTTCCCTATATATATAGGGATTTTAATGAATGATTCTCAGTTCAAAATGTCACAGCTATGGATTGCTAGAATGCCGGCACAGAATCAGAATAGGTGATGGAGGTATTTATTGTAAATAAAATGGAGTTTTGCAGGGAGAAACATTATAGGAAGTTTATTAAAAACAAGATTAGTTAAACCATCTTTTCAAATAGCATGACTGTAATGAACACAATTGGAAACCTATATTCCATCCATCCATTCTACCATACATCTTTAAAATCTTTTTCCAAACTCATTCCCAATCCGAATTTTATTACAAATCATTGTTTACAAAATAATTTTGCCTTGAACAGCTGCATGACAAGTTCAGATACAATTTATTTATTCCAAATGCTTTTATGCTACAATAATCAGACTCTAAGTGGTTTACAATTAACATATAATACAGTGAACAAAAATACCCAAAGTATCAAAATATCTAAAATAATTTAGGGGAAGAGAGCTCCTGCATAGAATGTTTACATCTCCAGGTCCCTTTTGTTACACCTCTAAAGGAGTGAGGACTCTACTGAAAGGCAAGCCTCAGGCAAGGACACTTCATCCTCACTCACCCAGGGTTAAGTGATACATGCAGTATCTACCCTTTTATTCTCAATCATGTCACAATTGATGGTCTTATTAAAGGCACACCTAGCATTTAAGAGCATCAACCTGGGACTAGGTCCCCAGCAATCCAGCTGTCTAATTCTTAAGTGTGATCTGGAGGCTGGAAAAGGGGATTGGTCTCAAATTTCCCAATCCCTCACCCTTGGAACAGCTTGCCCCATCGCCTGCAATTACCTCTCTCTGATTATCACTATCCTGATGGCCTTCTTCAGACATCTCTTCACTCCAATCACACTGGGGAACTGTTAAGCAATAAGAACCTCCAGTAGCTCCTATTACCTCCCACTCTTCCACCCTTCTCATTTCTTTCCTATCCTCCCATTTGCTCCTTTTTTGGGCAGCAGTTTAAGTGACTGCCCACATTTTTCTCATTTGCTCCACTCTCACCTGGGCAATGGTTAGTGACAGCCTATCCTCTTGTCCTCTCTCTTCCCCAGAAGTCTTCTACTCCCTCCACCCCCTTGGATCTCTATCCTCTGCCAACTTTTTTCCCTTCCTCCTACTCCCTTTTCTCTTTCTGCAGGTGACTACTTCTCTCCTCCACCTCTCATGGTCTGGGCTCCTCTACCTTCACCTCTCCCTACTCCATACACTCCTTTTGCCTCCCACACTCCCCATCCCAACCCACTCTTCACTTTTCTTGTCCCCCCAAAAAACTTGTTTTCTAGGAGGGTTTTTGTTTCCTCTTTTCCCCCACCGATCTTGCACAGCCAACACTTCCTAAACATCTGGCTCTGGCTACTCTGGTCTCTCAACGACCCTCGACCGCTGGCTCGATCTCCGGCGGATACCCCCTTCTTCGAGGGAACTAAGCTCCGCTTCTCCAAACACTCTTCCGGTTCCAACTTTTCCCCGTTCTTCATTCCTTCATTTTCTCCCTCCGCCACGCTTTCTTTCCTTCCTCCCGGCTCTCTTAGGCTCCGAATGGCTCCCCCACCGACGTCGCTCTCTCTTTCTGCCCACCGTGCCGGTGGTCATCTCAAGCTCTTCGTCTTGGCTAAACCATCCTTGGGAATCTGATGGCGGCCTGTTTGGGCTTCCGCCTTCTCTTCCGGTCTCCAGTCAAGCATCCATTGATCACCGGTGGCTGCTTGCTGGAATGGGCTCTGCGGCCTTGCCCGGTTCAACGTCCGGGGTAAATTGTGGGTCGGTGGAAAAGGAAGGCCTTGCCTTCCCTCGCCGCGGCTGCTCGGGTTTTTTTCCAGCCTGACTCGGCGACCTCCGTGGCTCCGTCCCTCCAGCCTGAACCGGGTGGTTCTCTTAGGGTCTCCCGTCCTGCCTCTTCTGCTTCCACCGTTTCTCTTTCATCATCACCACCACCACCTTCAATTCACACAAGATCATTTCTCTTTCTCGCCCCTCCAGCCTTCCAACCCCCGAGAGAGCCCGTTCTTTACACTTGCGAAAGGCACTTTCCCCCTCCTTTTCCAGCAAAGGCACATCTTCTTCCCCCTTCCCTTCCCCCTCCCGAGCCCTTTGACAGACCCTCGGCCCACCAACTCCCTCCCCACCCCCGAGGGTCCCGTGGCTGGCCGGCAGCCCACAGAAAGAGCAATTACATAGGGAGGGG
>JANHFT010002992.1:76537-103605 GCA_032467955.1 Pseudoxenodon macrops | reverse complement strand
AAACCTCTCTTGCACTTTATTTTTAACCGGTTCTCCGAACTGCCTAAGCAATTTACTAACAGTTCGGACGAACTGATGAGAACCGGCTGCATTTCACCTGTGACTTAAATATATCCTTCCTCATCATATACCTATTAAAAACACCTAAAAAGGCCCCAGATAAACAATAACAACCAAAGAAGAAATAATAACCCACCCAAAAAGTGAAGGAAGAAACATTACTCTGGTTGAAGGCTGATAAAAGAAGTTACTCAATATAAACAGACAATAAACTTCATTCCCCCATGCACTGATGAAGTTACTTAGCCTGGCTGAATGCCTGTAGGAAAAGAAGCAAACTCAGAGAACATCAAGAAATAAGAATAGAATAGAATAGAATTATTTATTGGCCAAGTGTGATTGGACACACAAGGAATTTGTCTTGGTGCATATTATCTCAGTATACATAAAAGAAAAGATACATTCGTCAAGAATCATAAGGTACAACCAGTGGTGGGATTCCATTTTTTTAACAACTGGTTCTGTGGGCGTGGCTTATTTGGGGGCACGGCCAGGTGGTCTCAACTCAACATCATTCACATCGAGGAACGCTTCTCCTCGCCTGCCTCTCGTGACCATGGGGATGCTGCAACAATCGTAAGTGCAAAAAATGGTCATAAGTCACTTTTTTCAGTGCCATTGTAACTTTGAATAGCCACTAAATGAACTGTTGTAAGTCAAGGATTGCCTGTACAAGAATACAAAAAGCTTCTTTGCTTGCAAATAGCTGCCCTAAATACCAATCATTGGATTAGAAATACCTGCAAGCTGGAGTTACAAATTAGGCAGGGTGCCAGAGTACCTTGAGGAATTAAAATAGTTAAAATGCAATGATAACTATCAGCAGCCAATTCTTGCTCATAAAGTGAAACCCTTTAGCAGAGAGGTCATTTAAGCTCTCCAGAAAGAGCACACCCATAGATCCATTTGCACCACTTAAAGATACCAGCTGAGTCTCACTCACCTCATAAGATATCCTAACGAAATCATCCAGATTTAAGAAAAGATCACATGCCACACAGAAAGGTAGTAAAATAATCAGTGCCAAGTTTGCATCCTGCCTCTTGGAAGTACACCCCAAAAGGACAGTGCCAAAAACCACTAAAGCAGTGAAGGAAGACCCCCTCCCCAGATAGATAAAGCACTTGAGATAAGCCTAACTACAAAGAAAGCAATTAACACTAGAATGAAGCAAAGGAGCAAACACAGTAGCTGTTGCTTGTTAAATCAATTACCAGAACAAATAGACACAGGAACTAGCCAGATTTCTGAAGCTGCCTCTTTTCAGGAACAGAGATTAACATTTTTCCTTCCAAACAAAGCTCTCCTTGGGGCTCTTCGCTACTCCTTTTCTTTCTCCTTGGCAACTTTTTGGAAACTCGGGCTGGCTGAGGAACAAGCGCAAACTGTAGTGGAGGCTTCCCTTCAGGCAACCCTCCCCCTCCTCCCCCTCTTGCAACCCACTGACTGATTGCGGCAGGGCCGGGAGGGTGCACATGAGTGGGAAGACCCTCCTCAAGCAATGGCCAGCCGCCCTGCACTCACCTTTGCTGCGCTCTGGCCAAGATCGGCAGCTCACTTGTGGAGGGTTTCCCCACTTGTGCACAACCTCCCGGCCCCACCACAGCCAGCCAGGGGGTCATGAGAGGGGGATTAAGGGGTTGCCAGAGCCTTAGTACAGGAGTGAAAGGGTCTTGTACTTGCCTTCACACCATATTTGCACTCAAGGCAGCCCTCGCCTCCCACCACTTTGGGCATGGAGTTGTAGGCAGCATCCTGTTGCTAGGGATGAGTGGGGCAGGGCTCTGTGGCTTTGTATTGTAATGGACTTCAGGAGGAGGAGGGGATCCCATTTCCCCCATTGTGAAGCTCACTAAAGTTCACTGTGCTGCACAAGGCCTAACGCCTTATATCAGAATCAGAAAGGGGAAAGAGAGAGAGATACAGAGAGAGGGGGAGAGGGGGAGGGAGATACAGAGAGAAGGGGGAGAGAGAAACACAGAGACAGAGCTACAAAGAGAGGGGGAGGGAGACAGAGAGGGAGGAAATAGAAAGGGAGAGAGGGGGAGAGAAACAGAGAGAGAGATACATAGAGAGGGAGAGGGAGAGAGACATAGAGAGATACATAGAGAGAGAGAGAGATACAGAGAGAGGGGGATAGAGAGAGAGAGAGAGATGTCAAAAGGGTTTTGTGGCTCCCGGAGTTTTATAACAACCAGTTCTCTGTCCTAAAGTCTGGCTGAGTAGACATTTTGTGGCTCCCGATGTTTTCTTTTCTGTGGGAAATGGGTCCAAATGGCTCTTTGAGTGTTTAAGGTTGCAGACCCCTGCTTTAGAAGATAAGGTCACGATCCAGAAAAATCTGACAGACTTGAACACTGGGTCCTATCCAACAAATCCTATCCTTCACCACCAATTCAGTGGTGAGAAAAGCTAAGGTTTTACATTTAGAGAAGAAAAACCAAACTTTTGTCTGTCTGTCTGTCTGTATTTATTAATTTTATATTACCGCCTATTCGCCCACGGCAACTCAAAGCGGCTTACAGAATATAAGATATAGATACATGGTACCTGGCTTCACAGCAGTCACTGTGAGAGGGATTTAGGAGTTCTAGTAGACAGTCACTTAAAGTACGGGCCAACAGTCTTCTGCAGCTGCCAAAAAGACCAATGCAGTCCTAGGCTGCATCATCATGTGCCAAGGTGGCACAGTGGTTAGAGTGCAGCACTGCAGGCTACTTCAGCTGACTGCTAGATGCAATTCGGCAGTTCAATTCTTACCAGCTCAAGGTTGACTCAGCCTTCCATCCTTCCGAGGTTGGTAAAATGAGGACCCAAATTGTTTGGGGGCAATATGCTGACTCTGTAAATCACTTAAGAGAGGGCTGTAAAAAGCACGATGAAACGGTATATAAGTCTAAGTGCTATCATCATCACCATCATTTTAACCATTGTTTATCCACTGCAGGATGAAGGCCTCTTCCGCATGTTTCCAACCCAATATGGTCCTGAGCTTCCCTTTGACAATTGGGCCCGCAACACTTGCTGATGTCATCTTTATATTTATATATAAGTTAGAAAATATAGGTCGGGGAGAATACTGTGCAATGCAATTGTAGTAGTAGAGGTAGTCCTCGACTTACGACAGTTCGCTTAGTGACTGTTCGAAGTTACAACGGCACTGAAAAAAATAACTTGTGACATTTTTCATACTTATGACCATTGCAGCATCCCCATGGTCACGTGATTTACATTTGGACACTTGACAACTGTCTCACATTTATGACGATTGCAGTGCCCCCCCCAGGAGCATGTGATCACCTTTTACAACCTTTTGACAAGCAAAGTCAATGGGGAAGCCAATTTCATTTAACAACGATGTTACTAATGCACTACAACTGCAGTGATTCACTGAACAGATGTGACAAGAAAAGTCGTAAAATGGGGAAAAAACTCACTTAACAAATTTCTCGCTTAGCAATATAAATTCTGGGCTCAATTGTGGTCGTATGTTGAGGACTACCTATACAGGGCACATTGTCAGAGCATTTCAGAATTTGAATTGTGAATGATGACACACTTGTAGTCCAGGTACTGTGCTGTTTTTTGTCCAGAATTTCACTGCTGTGCAAAGATATCTATGCTCTCATGTATCAGTTAGTTTTCACTAATCTGACAGTTGCAGAAACAAAGGCCAGATGGAAAGTAGTCAGCCAGCTCAGAAAAAAAGTCTAATACTTTTTTTTACATGGGGAATAAAGGGGAAAAAATGAAATAAGGGAGAGTTTGGGCATTATTTCTACATAGAATTTGTTGTTGAATCACAGTTGTTGAAATTCCTTGATTACGTCATCTTTCTTCATCAACACTACTTATCTGAAGTGTGTGTGTGTGTGTGTGTGTGTGTGTTGCTGTTCTTTTGAGCCAAACTAGTGATTCTTTCCTGCCAACAGAGTGAAGCTTTGTAATGTATTTCCTCTGCAATTCTGTAGAAAATGTCTATATTCCAGTTATTGAATTGCTATTTGTTCTACACCTTGTAGCTCTCTCAGCCCTTTCCCACATGTTTTCCAAATAGCACTTAGTGGGCTGCTTTCCTTCCTGGCTCATGTTTTGAAAAAGGAACACAACTGGCCTTTAAGCCTAGGTATAAACAGCACAACCAACATCACACAACCTCTTTCCCTGACTAGTGTTACAACAGTAGTGTTGGCAGTGCATGATAATGAGTCCAGTTCTCAATTTTGTGGCTGCTAGCAGCTGAGAAAAAAACCCCAGTAAACGGCAATGGAAAACATGCATGCTACACCAATTTCCAAAATTATGCCAGGAAGAGTGGCTTGCATACCATAAAATGACTATTATAGTGCCCAGTGTCACCAAAGCCAGAACAGAGGAGGCAAAATGCAATTACCTCTGTCTACAACAACAGTCAATCCAATTTACCATATCTATGGACAAAATACACGAAATGATCTAAAAATAAATATCTAATCCAGACAGGTAAATCATGTTTCTGATCCAGGAATGAAAATGATGCAAAGAATCCTATGCAACATTGCCCCCTGGTGAAATGTATTTGTTAAAACACCATATTCTAAAACTCCCAATTCAATTTCTGTGGTCTGGGTATTGGAAGAGGCACACAACATTAAGCAAACATATTACCTACAAAACCTCCAGTTGTACAAATAGCTTTTACGAGAAAAGGTTGTGTTTTTTTTTAGAATGCTAATGATTCTGAGGCCATGGCCGAGAGAGAAAAATCTGTTTTTCTAAATCGCATAGCATCAGGCTACTTGAGGGGCTATTTCTGTATGTTTCCACCCATTCACTGAGACAAGCTAGAGGTGAGGGCATTCTCGAGGTGTGTCAATTAAGAAATGTAATTTTGCAGTCCTAGGAAGCATACCTTCTCAATGATGGGCCCTGTCCCCTGGAATGATATCTACCCAGAGATATGTACTACTCCCACTTCTGATTTTTCACAAATGGTTAAAAACCTACTTGTTCTCCCAGATTTTGGGTTAGAATAGCCTCCCACCATTTATGGTGATGGTGATATTGGTCTTTTTACATTTTGGACAACTGTATTATTTCTATTATTTCTTCGTTCTTTTTCTAATTTTTTGTTTTGGTTGGGCAGCCTCAAAATTGAAATATTAATTTATAGTAAGTTCAAACTTATAGGTGCCTTTTAAATGCCAAACTAAATATTAATGACAACAGTTCTACTTAGCAAGCACCATATAAAACGCATGTGTTTCAAATGAACTTGCATTACTTTAAGCATAAGTTTAATGTCGCTGAATTATGTCAAGTGCCTACTTAGCCCATCTTTTTTTCACACAGGGCAGAGGTGGGTTCCTAATGGTTTGGTCCGGTTCTACCGAACCATTAGTAACTTGGCGGCCTGGTTCGCTAAAAATGTTAGCGACCCGGGCCTGCCATGTCCCTGAGCTGGTTCTTCTGTGATTTTGCTTCTGTGCATGGAGAGCTTTTTAAAAATACTGTGCATGCACGCACAGCGCGCACAGCGCACACAGCACGCAAAGCGCACGTACAGCCGCAGCACACCACTGAGCGAATCGGCAGTAAGAAAATTTAGAACCCAACTCTTGACACAGGGGCATATTAGATGTGTTCATACAACTTACAAACATAGCTAGTTGAAATATGCCTTTTTCTATCAATCTCCAGCAGCTGGTATTTAATATATGGTAACAATTATTTAGGTGACAGTGAATGGCCATCAAGACTAGCTGTTAATAAATTTAACAGTCCATGAATCTATCTAGTTCCTTTTTTATACCTATCTAATGTAGTGGTCATTGCCACCATCTGATGGAGTGAATTCCATACCTGAACTTTGTATTTCTAATCCTTTTTGCAATATCACTGACCTCACCCAAGAAGAGGTCATTTCTGACATCACTGCCACCTTTATGACTTCAGACTGAAAGAACATGGTCATTCCAAGCTGAGATGAGGCTTTCTTAGGAAAAAAACCCACACACAAAATGGCCTGTGTATTACTTGGACTATCTCAACAATGCAGTAAACATTTTGCAAATCTCAGGACTATATAAAAGGAGTGAAAAACAGGTAGGTAGCTTTCTCCTAACTGGTATCTTCCAGGTATGTTAAACGGTAGCTTCCAGACCCACAGGAAAATTGTAGTCTAATCATGATAGTCACCTGACTGGGAATTTTCAGTGGAAATAAGAATGGAGGAAGCAAGCACTTAATAGCAAAGAAATTTACTGAATAGCCAAATTTCCCCATCTTCACTCTCCAAATCCATTGAGTGTAGTAGACCTTACTACTTCAGCAAACACCATTGGTCATTACTCGTTAGATGATGCATGCTATAGCCGGATTAAACCAAATTATTTACCTCAGATATTTTATGAAATATCTGGTTCATACAGCTGCAAATTAGACTGGTAGATTTGAGCATAGATTGTTTATTCGAACGTTCCTCCACAACCACCATTTTTCCTGCCTGCTTCCATTTATATTCCATCCAGTCAACCTTAATTCCTGGTGACTACAGGAACAAGCCTCTGCAGTTTTATTGGCAACATTTTCAGGTATAGTTTGTCACAGTCTCTTTCTTCCCAGGACTGAGAGACAGGGACTGGCCCCAAGGCACCCAGCTAAAAATCACTAGCCTGGTGCCTTTCATCATTACATCAAACTAGCTCTCTGTTCATCAGAGTGGTATCTTCCCAGTTTTGTCTGATGAAGCGGGAATGAGTGACCACACTCAAAATAGGAAAATAATCTTGCATGTCATATTCAAGAACCTGATCATTCCAAATACAGGGTTTCCTATGTATCTTGTGTTTTTATGTACACTGAGAGCACATGCACCAAAGACAAATTCCTTGTGTGTCCAATCACACTTGGCCAATAAAGAATTCTATTCTATTCTATTCTATTCTAAAGTTGACAACTTTTTAAGATGTGAGAATTACCAGAATGCTGGCTGGGGAATTCTGGGAGTTGTAGTCCACATATCTTAAAAGTTGCCAAGTTTGAAAAATGCTGACTATATTTCGGGGAGCGGTAGGAGCCTGCCTCCTCCATATATAAGGCACAGCCGCTCTCCCCTGGCTGCCCTGGTGATATACTCCAGTCCTTGTCTGGTAGAAAATGCCTTTCAGCACTTGCTTTCTCCCCCCCCCACCGCCCGCGCGCCTCACTCAAGTTTTATTCCCGCCTAGTCGGCGCTTGATAACAATGTGCGCTTGCGCCGCTCCGCCGATGTAGCCAGAGCCTTCCATTACAGGAAGGTACGGTCCACAAGTACGGTCTCGTTCTCCCTTTTTTCTGACCATAGAGTCTCTGACTACCACCGCAAGCGGAATGAAGCCAGTGACAATACAGTGCCAACCCTAGCGGCAAGGCCAGCCGTAAAGCGAGCTGCAATCAAATGTCGCGCGCGGCCTCCTCGGAGGGAAAGGAGCTCGTGAGAAGCCACGCCTCTGACCCCTTTCTCCTTCCTCTCCCTCAGTCCTTCCTCGGGGCCAGTCATAAAGTAAAACGACGCGAAGTGTCGCGCCTCCTCCTTGATTCTGGAGCCGCGGCGGCCAGGCCTGACAGGAAACCTAGTCGCGCTTTACGGCCGCTGGATGAGGAGGAGCGGAGAAAGGGAGCGGGAGGTGCCGCGGCTGCTGCTGCTGAAGGGACTTTGGGGTGAGGAGGAGGAGGAGGAGGAGGAAGAGGGAACACGCGGGTGGGTTTGTGTGAATGGAAAAGGAAAAGGGAAGAGTTGGGCGTTTTCTTCTTACACTTTCACTCTTTTTCTCTTCGCTTCCCTCCTTCCCTTTGGTCTCCTCAGGACATGGCCGAGGTACCGCCCGGGCCTAGCAGCCTCCTCGCTTCGCCGCCGGGAGCCGCCGCTGCGCTCCTTTCTCCCTTTCCGGGAACTGGGGAAGAGGAGGAGGAGGAAGAGGAGGACGAAGAGGAAGGAGGAGGAAGGCGCTCCTGCAGGGAGGAGGAGGAGGAGGAGGAGGAGGAAGCTGAGGAGGAAGGCATGCGGGAGGGGAGCCTGCCCCGCCGCCGCCGCCGCGTTTGCCAGCCCCACCGCCACTACCATCAGCTCAACGGGCTCATCGCTGGGTCGGACTTGCGGCACTTGCGAAGCTCCCTGAAGGACAAGGTTTTAAGCAACAGCAACGAGAACCAGTGCCCGCCCAATAGCAAGAAAAACAGCAAGGCCACCATCACCGCTGGCCTCGGCAAAACGATGGGACACGGGCAGGAGCCCCAGCATCCCTGTCAGGGTGGGGAACGGGAGACAAGTCCATCTTCACTCAGCAACCACCACCACCAGGCCCCTTGCCCCCAGGCAAGGACTGCACAGTCCCAGCACCACCACCGCCACCACCGCCACCATCGTGATGCGTCTGCTCCCTCTGCTGGGGACAGGAATGGGCTGGTTGGGGGAGGAGAGTTGGAGGAAGGCGAGGATCAAGAGTTGGAAAGGGAAGAGGAGTCCTTGCTACTTCTCTCCAGATCCTTGGCCTCTACCTGCAGTTTGCAAAAATGCTCCATGGGTCCCCATACGGACACTTCCTGGGGGCCCCAGCAGGTGAAGGAGGAGAAAGGGGACTTCACAATACGATATGTCCGATACGAGTCCGAGCTACAGATGCCAGACATCATGAGACTGATCACCAAAGATCTGTCTGAACCCTACTCCATTTACACTTATAGGTATTTTATCCACAACTGGCCTCAGCTTTGCTTTTTGGTAAGTTGGGGGTGCAGACATGCTTAAAAATGTGTTGCAAGGTTGAAGGGTAAAAGGAAGAGTGTTGGAGATGGATGGACAGCAGTGGGTGATATGGAGAAAGTTAATAGGGTAAGCAAAATTCTCACATCTGTCATTCACCAGTAGTCAAATTGTGAAATAAATCATACACAAACTAGGTAATTGTGTAAGTGTAGTTTGAATTATGCAGAATTATTCATAAACTTTGCCCACGTGTACAGTGTAAACTGAAGACCAGTTTCTATAATTTTGTTCCCAAGATAAAAGAAATTGAATTGTGCTTGGTGAATTTGGAATTACCTATGCTTATTTTTAAATGGTTTGGGGATGTTGAGTTGTATTGTCATTAGTTTGTTTTTAGAGTTTGCTCTATCAATGTCTGCCCAGTTAAAATCAGAAGTAGTAATGTATTAGAAAATATTTGAGTTGAAATCCGTACAAAGTTTTTTATTTATGGAGCAAATGTTTGAGAAGTAATTTAGGATTAGTACAATCTTACAATGCTTCTGAAAAACTCATTTTGGGAATTTTAAAAATGAATATTCCTTGGTACTTCACGGTATTCAATTTTAACTTGGTACCATTTATGTAATTTTAATGTTTTTGTATAAAATTTAAATTGCAACTTATTTTCAGAGATGAAAGCCTACATGTTATGTGCAACATGCCTCTTACCAAATTGTATGTCTTAAATAGACATGATTCTATATACAGAAAGCAGTTCATTCTCCCATAAAAAGGTGAGCATAGATCTTGAACCATAATTGTAAGGAGAGGGTAGTTTGAAAGGAAAAAAGGGAGGATTTCTTAAATGATTCTACCATACTACATTAAATATTTCTTTTTAAAAAGATAATTATGTTAGTGTTTCTTGTTATTACTTATTAGCAGATTAAACTGCTACCTACTTAGTCAAATATCAGGTTAGCCAGCCTTCCTGTTAAAACTCTGAATGTATCATACAAGCAACGGAAAAAAGAGTATGTTTACTTGAAAGCCAGTTCTCTTAAGATATCTCTTAAAATATTTTACAAATTTAAAAAAAGTGTCTAACGGTTTGACATCTTTATTTGTGATAATGTCTACAGAACCTTAATACAGTCATTTTTAAAATTTTCAGTGAGAAAATATTCTGAGGATATTTGAGGTATTGAAGCAAAGGCAAAAAGAACAATAAACATGAAAACTTGCCTTGTTAGTTAGGATGGCATGAGAAAGTGAAGATTTGTATAGTAATACATCAGTGTAATATGCATAAATGCTTATAAGGGGCATCTCCTTGGGGAAGCTCTTGCCCTAGCTGGATGAGCCATGTCCAGATTTACAGCTTTCATTTGAAATCTATTTTCCCTTTTGCAAAATAATGAAAATAGGTAGCAACTATTATGTAATAATAAGAAAGGCCTATTTCTATATTTCTGTTTGTTTAACTAATGAATGGACAGTCTAAGCAATGACTGACTTAGATCCTACAGAAAAGCTTACAATTTTTTCCCTATGCTGTCTCATGAAAAACAATTCAGAAATTTTGCTGTACAATATTTCAGTACTAGCATAATATATCTAAAGCAAACTAGGAACAAAAATAGTAGTTGGAAATGTAATAAACTCTCTTTTTATTTTTAAATATAGTCCTGACTTTTTAAAAACAAAAAGTGACATTGACAAAAAAAAGTTACAAATGGTTATATATGTTTGTCTACATAGCAGAAACTTAGAAAATAATTGAGAAATATTATGCCAGTCCTATTTCTATTAGTTTAATATGAGTGTAGGGGATATAGTGATGTTTGATAACCTTCAAAGTCTTCAACAATGTTATCTTGAAATATTGGGTTATTAATGAATATTCTAGTATTGTAGGGTGTTAAAGGTTAATGCTGTAGCATTGCAGTTAAGTAAGATCCGGAAAGGTTACCTCTATATGCTCTGTTAAGCAAGGCTGCAACTTGTCCTTCTAGGTTTCCTTTTAGATAGGGACTATCATCAAACCAGGACGCAATATGAAGAAATATGGTGTGTTGCTGCTCAAAATTATTGTTTTCCATATATTATGAAGAACATGTTTTGTGAAAATACAAATATCCCTATGTGATATGAGGAGAGCTTATAGATTGCCTGCAAACTAGGCCAAAGATCATTACATACTTGAAAGAAGCTAGGAGAATATTTGTTTATTAAGTTTTCCCTCCAAAATTACTTTCAAGGCAACTAGGAATTATTTGATAATTTATCAAATAGTTTTGATTGCTCAGGAACATCCTCATGTTATCTGAATTAAACATTATTCAAATATTGATTAATACTATATTGGTGATCATATTGGCATTTTAGTGTTTGAGTAGCTAGCTTTGATTTTAACTTTTAAGGATTTTAACATAGTCAGAAAGCTCAAGAACATCCACATATCTGGATTAAACATTATTCAAACCTTAATTAGTATTGATATTATGTTGGCAATAATGTGTGTATTATATTGGTAATAATATTGGTATTTTAGTAGTTGAATAGCTTTAATTTTAACTTTTAAGGATTTTAGTATACTTGGAAAGTTATTCTCCCAGATATATTCATTGGAATAGAAGAAGTAAAAGTCCTAAAGGGTCCTCCCTAGAACTGATTGGAACACAGTTCCTCAATTCTTTAATTCTAAATGCATACCTTTTGGTATACAAAAGCAAAGCTGACAAAGCTGAAATCACTCCACTCTCAATTTGCATTATTGATTCAGTCTGATTTTCACATGGCATATGCAATTTCCCTCTCTTTCATGGATTTGTCGGCTATGTTTTTCTATGGCTGGGATAATGTAATAAATTATGGTTAATCTGCCTTCAAAAAAAGAAAAAGCTAAGGACTTGAAGTTGCATTGACAAACATAAGACAAGAGGAGATAGTCTGTTGCATATAGCTGCCTTTATTTGATTTGGGTAATGAGGTATATAAGAAAATATTTAGGAAGCAATTCCAAACTGCTTTAACCAAAATGCTTTTTAAAGAATTGTCTTCTCAGAAGGACAGGAAAAAATCTTCTGATTTCCCAGGATTAGATACTGATCACTCACAGGAATAAGAATAGATTATCATAACCCTGGTTTGGAATATCAGGCATTGATCTTTCCAGTTATTATTGCTGCTTCACTGTCCTTTGTCTATCAAAAATTATTGCAGATCAGTCTAAGTTTGATCTAATCTGAATCTAATGCTCATTTCTTTAATTTATCAACTTTTCTGCAGATATCATTAATTTACTTACATAACTTAGATCTAACTTCATTTTTAGGTAAAAATAGCGAATTCTGACATTTGTGATTACCTGGGTGTTTTAGAATCTTGATTCTAAATGACATTCCAGAATAAATTTTTTATTCTTGACTTGCATGAAACGTGGTCAGTAATCTTGACTCATGGTATGAGCAAGAGCTCCTTTGCAGCATTATAGTTCTTTAAGCATTATAAATATTGTGTAGATAAACATCTGCAAGCATGAGGGTACATGATTACCTTGAATGCTAGCATAATCATATTAAAAATCATGCAGGTTGAACAGTTGTGTTAACTATGTATATGTTTCTTGATGTTACTGCTTGCACCTAATGCAAAAAGTAGATTAAAAATGAAAGTTAGGCTTCAGCAAAAATGTCATCTACAGCTGTAACTAGATTCAATATGGATTTATGGCATTTTCTTTTTCAATTCTTTTTCCAATCTCAACATTCTAAGTTATGTATTTTTATAGGAGGATAAAAAATTAATGTTAGTACTTTTTGTCAGATCTATCAAGAGAAACATTTTGAAACTAACAACTGTAAAATATAAATAAAAGTATATATATCTCGTAATATCTATGTATAAAAGAACCACGCAATGGATTTGTCAGAAATAACTTTTATGAAACTAAAAATGTTTAAATGTGCTCACTAAAAATTACATTTTAAAATTGATCTATATTTCATAATCTTTGACTTGAAATTACAAAGGCCATTTCTTTTTTCATGTTTCAGTTATTTCAGCTCTAATATAGCTCTTATTAGAATTGCTGATTGATCAATATTTCAGTTATGTACTTTCTACTTGGAATTTAATAATTCTGTTCCTCATAAAAATAAAAGATCCATTCTCAAAGAATAGAAAAGTATCACTGAAGAATAATTCAAACTACACTGAGATACAGGATAAAATATTGTGTAAGGTCCAGGCCAAACAGGTTAAAGATAATGTTTAGAGTACTAAATATTATAAACAGAAGGTAGTTTACACAGCTTCCTAACTTGTATGCCTCTTACACAGACCCCTTAGAAAATTTGTGAAGCTTTCTTAAATAGTATAGTTTTTTTTTAAAGCAACAAAGAGAAGAAAAGCACCCTGAGTGCTATCACTCCATACATAAAAGATGCATCTACCCATTCTGGAGCAGTTTCTTATTCTCTATAAGCCCTTCATGATAGCAAATTAATACACTATGCATGTGTCTGGGCAGATATTTGTGCTCATACAACTTAACATCCAAGCCAAGGAGTATAATATTACTTTTCCAAGAAACTAATTTAAGCTTCTGTTAATAAAGTTTTGGGGAATTTCCAAGATGGGATCTTTTTTTAAATGTGTCTATAAAATTGTGATTTTATGGCACTGTGTGTTAGCCTTAACCTACAAGATGTGTTTTGTTTGGTTTTTGTTTTGTTTTTAAGGCAATGGTAGGTGATGAGTGCGTAGGTGCAATCGTCTGCAAGTTGGACATGCACAAAAAGATGTTTCGTAGAGGTTATATAGCCATGTTAGCGGTGGATTCCAAATACAGAAGAAAAGGCATAGGTAAGAATAGCAGTTGCATCTTTTTGAAGCTTCTGAAAGTAATATACTTTCAGTTAGCTATTGCTTTGAGGTAAATATTTTTGCATACAATTGCCTTTCTTGGTGGCAATTAATTTAATCATTTTTTTTAATGAAGCACTCTGCTGTTGTCATATACTTATGTGCAGCACATGAGTCCTTATTCTGTGGATATCCTTCACCAACCCTATTCATACAGTTCTGCTGCAGTGATGTTGACAAGACAAACATGCCTCATATTTGTGAAATATATTCTCTTTAGGTTGGCTGCTTTCTCTTGTGAGCCACCGCTGTATATGAGAGATTAAAAGGAGACTGGGGACAGAAATGTAACCCATTAAAGGAAAGGAATATGCATGATTTTATTAGCTTATTCTGTACCCCATTGGTTCCCTTACTTTACAGTACACTATGTTGTGGCAGGCTAAGTGAAACTGCCTCTGGAAACTGCTATGCAACTTTTTGTAAATCAATGCTAAAGAATAATCCTAAATAAGATCTTTGAATGTTGTGCCATGATAGCTCATTTATAGTTAACATAAAAGACTGAGTGTTTGGATTGCCTTCCCTCTCCCTTACAAGACAATTTTTAAAAATGTGTAGACTATCATATTACTTCTTAAATTATGCATGTGTTGGAAGATCAGGACACAGACAAGTTAATGCTGTAATAATTTGTACTTGAAGTTTAAATCTTTTGTTTTTCATTTGTATTCCAGGTACAAACTTGGTTAAGAAAGCTATTTACGCCATGGTAGAAGGAGATTGTGATGAGGTAATTATTTTATTTCTTTGAACAAACTTTGTTTTTCTCCCTTGCTTCACTTGAAGGCTGTTTTTCCAAATGCAGTTTACTATGTAAACAAGGCTTTGGTTTAAGTAAAATATATTCAGAAAAATATATTATACTGAATGTTTTATGGGACTCCAAAGAATGAATTTGACTTCTTTAGATTGCGCAGAAAAATACATGAAATCTGTCTTTACATGAGCAAAAACCCTAAACAGATCTAGATAGTAATATAAGTGACCTAAAGTAGTGATTTGAGCTTGCATAGTATAGTAAAAGTTTATGATATATTGGGGATATAGTACATGAAAATGAGGTAGCATATAAATTATATAAATCTATGCTGGTTTCCGTTGTCACCTGGGTCAACAAGGACCATGCTAGGTGTTGGATTTCCTGGACATCTAGTGAAAAGTAAGCTATAGGACTCTGGATTGTTGGGTGAGCAAAAAGGGCTAGCAGCTGCAGAGCTACTGGAAGGAAAGGTGTTCATCAGTCACAAATATACAGTGATTGAACACAAAGAAATAATGATCTGTTATTACAGTTTAAGTCCAACAAGACAAATTTTGAAATGAGTGTGTCAGTTCTGGAAAGAACACCATCCAGAAACAGCAACAACAGAACAGAGGCTAGCAGATCAACATCAGTTTATAATATGAAATAAAGTATTCACAGAAGCAGAATTGGAAGAATTGCAAAAGTCTACCCAGGACAAAGAAATCAAAGCCTTGCCAGAAGTAACTCAGACTATAAAGGCAAACTAAGAGGAGTTGTCAGTTAGAGGAAGCCAGCACAGCTATAGAATTGTTTTCATTTGGAAACCAGGCACCCTCTATTCTGCCTCAGAAAGAACAAAGCCCTCTAACTAAAGAACTAGAAGAATTGAAACAAAGAATAACTGAGCATCTAGAACAGCATAAAAACAATAGAATAAGGTTGCCTGCATTGAAGCTTGTTCCAAAGAAACAGCTAGCATAAGCATTAAAAGATGCCAATGCTGTAATATTAAATATAAGCTCACTGCATGAAACAAACCAACTAATATATAGCACATCTACAGTTATAACTGAATATATGGGATGCAAAATCAACAGAAGAAAAAGCCAAAGAGTGAACCACCAAAATGGAAGATCAGGCTGGAAAATAAAATTAGCAAACTGAGATCAGATGCAAGTAAGCTAGAATAGATTTAGAAAACTGAAGAAGAACACTAAATAATACCTAATCAAAAAATACCACTTAGAATCAAGGAAGCTCAAAGAACACTCAAAGAAATAAAGTAGCAAATAACAGCCAAGAAAATTAGCAGTTATAAAACTTGAATTGCAATTTATAGGCAGAACCTCCAATGAGAAAGGTTTCTATCAGTCCATTAATTAAGATTCTGCAGTAAAAGAGTAAATATTCTACATTCATAGAATTATAGTGTTAGAAGAGAACATTTAAGTCATAAAGTTGTATTTCCTACTCACTGGAGGAATCCAAATTCCCTCATAGATGGCTATTTAACATTCACCTGAAAGTATCTAAAGAAGAAAAGCCTTTACTTTGTACCCAGAAAAGTACTTACTATGTACTTTTCTGAGTACATAGTTCAACAATTGAACTGCTCTTATGGTTGGTGTTATTTTTCTAACATTTAATCAGAATCTGCCTTCTGTGACTTGAATTCATTATTTCATCTCCTGAACTCCAGACGCCTGATTTAATCTTCTAAAAATAATATATATAAATAAATGAATAAAAATATACCTTTCAGGTATTTGAAGAGTGCCATCATATTTTCCTTCACTCCTGTCTCCTCAAGTTTAAATAAATCCATCTCTTAATTTTATAGGAATTAGTTTTCTAAATCTTCTGATCATCAACATTGCCCTTCCCTGAATCTGTTTCTGATCAATTCTTAACAGAATTTTACATAGTATTCAAGGCAAAGTCTTACAAATGCATAAAAAAGAATGATTATGTTCCATAATTAGAAAAAAAATTGGTGTGCCAAAAGAGTTGCTTTTTGGTAGTACAAACTCAAAACACATTCCAAGTGATTTGGTTCATATATGTAATAAAATGGGGTTTAGTTGCAGCTGTGGGACAAAACACGGTGATTCCACACAGAAATAGCTGTCGGGTTGGGTGAGGCAGGAAAAAGCCATGGTTAGCAGTAATAGCTGAGCAGAGGTAGGAAACATCCTGCAAGGACATGTTAGTGGGATATTCTAGTCTTTGATGATCAATAGCAAGTGAGGGAAGGAAGGAATAAAAAGAGCTGGAAGGCTGCTCTATAATTTTATTAAAAGGTATAGGTAATCCTCGCACATATGTCTAGTCATTCCCGACTCTAGGGGGCAGTGCTCATCTCTGTTACAAACCCGAAGAGTCAGCACTGTCTGACAATGTCTCTGTGGTCATGTGGCCGGCATGACTAAACACCAAAGGCACACGGAGTGCTGTTACCTTCCCACCAAATGTTGTCCCTATTTTTCTTCTTGCATTTTTTACATGCTTTCGAACTGCTAGGTTGGCAGAAGATGGGACAAGTAACAGGAGCTCACTCTGTTACACGGTGCTAGAGATTCGAACTGCCGATCTTTCTGATCGACAAGCTTAGCGTCTTAGCCACTGAGCCACCTTTATTATTACCCTTATTAGTTTATTAAAAATTCTTAAAATTGAAGAGATGTGTTTAACTAACTCATCTTTAGTCAGCCTTAAAATTAAGAATATTTGCATTCCCTCTTTCCCCCACTCTTTGTGCTACTTTCTTGACTTGTATTTTCTTTATTTTTAAAAATCAAATCAAAGATAATTTGTGTCTTCCATCTTTTTTTTTTAATTGAATACAAACTTATAAAATAAACTAGACAAAATTATTATGAATTATTCTTCATAACAACTTACTTTTGTGAAGCCTTACTGGAAATTCACATTCCTTGACTATCTAGAAAGCAAGAAATATTCAGAATACTACTAAACTTGTATGCCAACACTGAATTGCTCCTTAAAGAGCAAGTGATTTGGCAGGACTTGTTCAGACAGTTTAGTTTTCTAGCAGCAACATCCAGAGTTTCAAGTCCTTAGGTCTAACTATTTCTACTAGCAAAAAAATTAAACTGTATGATGCTGCTTTTATTTATACTAATGGTATTTTTCTTATAATACCACTTTCAATTTGCAATATTTATAATACCACTGTCAACTGGCTTGTGGCTCATGAATTAATTAGGGCATCTTTCGGAAATTTCACAACCACTTTTCTTTAGACATAAAATTAATAATTATGCTAGTAGATTTAATAGAACATTTTGCAATTTTTTGCCTTCATATCAACCCCTAGCAATTACCTGGAGAAGTCCTTGTAGTTTTCTTGGCAATGTTTTTGAAGTGGCTTTCCACTTCTGATTTGCTCTCAAGAATTTAAAGTGTACAGGTAATCTTTGACCAATTAGAGTCACAATTTAGGCTGCTAAATGATGCAGTCATTAAGCAAATTATCATGTGACTGGATTTGATTTTACAACCATCTTTTCTGTGGTTGTTAAGTGAATCACATGGTCATTAAGTGAATTTGGCTTTCCCAATTGACTTTGCTTGGCAGAAGCCAACTGGGAAAGTTGTAAATTGCAGTCCCATGACCAGAAGATGCTGCAGCCATTGTGAATGTAAGCTGATTGCCAAGTGCCTAAATTGCAATTGCAATGACCAGAGGGATGTGTCGTTATAACTTTGAAGTCTGTTCATAAGTCATTTTTTTTGAGACTGCAGTAACTTTGAACCATTGTGAAACGAACTATTGTAAGACTAACTGAAATAAGACTAATCATAAACTTTGTTATGGTTTAATGCAGTGGTGGCTAACCCTTTTCTGCTTAGGTGCCAAAAGGGTGCGTGCCCACACCCATAATGTGTGTGCCCACACCCATAATGCAATGCCCTTTCCCCACACATGCGCGCAGGCCTCACTGAAGCTTTCAAAGTTCTGGTTGGCCCATTGGGCCATTTTTCGCTTTCCCCAAGCTTCAGGAAGGCTTCCTTCAACGGGCTAACTGGAAGTTCGGGAGCTTCCTGAAGCCTGGGGAGGGTGAAAACGGTCTCCCCCCCCATGCCCTCCGGAAGGCCGACAATCAGCGGGCCAGCCCACACATGCGTGCTGGACCTGACATAGCGTGCCCTCAGATATGGCTCCGCGTGCCATCACGGGCTTAATGTAATATAAACAGTAACTTTTGTTCATGTCATTCAAACTTGTAAGAAACTCTTCAGTGAAGAAATCCACTGACTACTAACAGTTATCTAATCACTTTGTCTTGGTTAAAACGAGATGTAAATATTCTAGAAACCTCATTCCCTTAAATCAATTATTACTTTGCTCTTTTGTGGATAAATTTCAGAAATATATTTGATTTTTAGTCTTCCACATAATATCAGTTTCTTTTAACATTATGATGTAAATGATGTGCTTCTAGATGCTCAGTAATACAGTATCTGAGCAGTATTCAAACATAAGCTCTATTAAGTATAGGATTTTTCTACATATTTTATTTCTACGGTATATAGTTCTCCCTGCAAATAAAAGTTAGAGCATTTAAAAGAAGGTAACATTAAATAAAAAAATATAATGAAACCAACACTACTACAAACAATAAATACTAATTTTCAAATCAGAAAAGCAAACCCAAAAAAACGGTATAAATGGCTGGCAAGTGTAAATACAGAGTCTGGTTCTGGATTAGTTGTCTGCCCAAGAAAACCTATCTGCCAATATTTTCTGCAAGAAGAATGGACACCAGGGAAACATTTATTGTGAGCAACATCACTATAGTTGCCTTACGTTTCCTCATTGCATTGTGAGTCAGAATTATCATTGGTAACACAAACTGATCTTCTTAACTGACATTAATGGTATGGTATGGGGTGAGATAATCACATTAAGTATTTATCAATTTAATTGGATTAACTTTGCCATAGGATATTGTCTGATTTCGTAGTTCTATGAATGCAGGATTTTTCTTGGTTCTAGAAATCTGACTGCAAGTTTGTATATACTAAAATTATTCTTTTAATTATTTTATCTTTACCCCCAACTTTCTTCTGAAGAATTCAGTACAGCATGCAAATTGCTTCCTCCATTTTTATCCTCACAAGACATTACTCACATTATTAAATCAATTTTATTGCAGTCATTAACTAGCATAGTTGTGGAAAATTAAGCTGAGAATATAGTGAGCTAACTGTAGATAGCTCATAATTTAGTTTCTTACTTATATCCCAATTTTCAGAAGGCTAATTCTTCCAAAATAGCAAATAAGCATCATTAGTACATGATTTGTTAATACCTTAATAAATAACATAAATATATGATAATCCTAAGGATTGTTGATAGTAAAACACAGAGAGCAACCTCTGGGATCCTGGAAGAGTTCAAGAATCTTATGGAAGGTCTTTTTAATGCCAGGGAACTTGTAAGTATAAATAATTGCAAGCTGTGCTATAACATTTGGTCAACAAGCTTGCTTCCACTTTAATATGCAACTCAACTTGGGCTAGGAACTCAAGCGTTGGGCTAGGATTGAGGTGGGGATCGTTTGTATTTTTATGGTTTGTTGCGAACTGCCTAAAATCCACATGAGCCTAGGCAGCCATATAAGTCCTGCAAATAAATTAAAAAGCAAAAACCTCCTGTTGAAAAATATGTCTTATTTTGCAGGTTGTCCTGGAGACTGAGATCACGAACAAGTCTGCATTGAAACTTTATGAAAATCTTGGCTTTGTGCGAGACAAGAGGTTGTTCAGATACTATTTAAATGGAGTTGATGCATTGCGTCTTAAACTTTGGCTGCGTTAATTGGAGGACTTCTCAACAAACATGACAGCAGCATCTTTTGCATTCAATGCAATTTGTGTGGAATTGCTTTGCAGTTGGACATAATAACTTCCATACAGCTGTTCTTTGTGAGTGTCTCATCGAGCATTGCACCTAAATTGTTGCACTGTGTGGCATGGCGCATCTTGTTCTGAATTTACAACAGGTTGTTTCAGACTTCAAATCCTCTTGGTAACCAGGAAGATGTGCCAATAGGTAGCCAAGAGCTCCTCTTTTCATTTGCAAGTCTACTGACTCCTGTTATATAAATGGTGAACATTTTATCAAGAACCTGTGTATACAGAACACAACCTTTTTTTTTTTGTTTAAGAGAGAAAGAAAAGCCAATGTAATTGTAAAATTCTATAAGTATACTAACATTTCATACAAATCTCACCATAGTTTTTTTTCCCCTGGGGAAAATAAAAATTACTTCAACTTTAGGTTTTATTTTTCAATATTGAAGTTTCCATTCTTAAATATTGGTACCTCAGTGATTAGTGGATGAAAAAAATGTATTGTAGGGTGGGGTGTGTGTTACATCGAGTAACGGTAACAATTAAATTGCGTCTGCCAGTGCCTGTAGAAATACGTATATTTGTCTCCACTGCTAATTTGAATGCATGCTTTCTTTTCTTGATTTTTTTTTGTCTTTGCAAGAATGGCTTTTATTTAAATTCTGGATTTGATAATAAATTATTTCATTTATCATTTG
The DNA here is from genome assembly GCA_032467955.1 of Pseudoxenodon macrops. Lineage (NCBI taxonomy): Eukaryota > Metazoa > Chordata > Lepidosauria > Squamata > Pseudoxenodontidae > Pseudoxenodon > Pseudoxenodon macrops. The sequence continues at coordinate 82,583 of JANHFT010002992.1, read as the reverse complement.
GACAGAACTCCCATGTGAGGGCTTAAGAAGCCCTTGTCTTACAGTAAAAAGTCTAAGCTATTTTTTAAAAGAACAATTTTGAGTAGCTGCTAAAAGGGAGTCTGATGCACTTTTTCCTTTAAAGAGAGTGAGGGATCTTTTTAAAAAGCAAACAACAAATTAATGTAATCTGGATTAACTTCTATTTAATTAGAATTATCACTAGAATAGCTAAAGAACCATTGTTTTTAAACAGTTGAATGAATTTGAATTCTGCTTGGACTCATGCTTATCTTCCATGTTTTAAAAATGCTTCGGTCTTCAGTTCTTGGTCTTGAAAATGAATTTCAAACCACAATACCATGTTTGTTCTTTAGCTGCTTTCACTTTATTTTTTATTTTAGAAAAGCCAAATCTCTTGCAGTTTTTTTTTCTGAATCATTTGACAGAGGAGTGTCCAAAGGTTGGTTTTGAGTTCTTTCCTCATTTTTAAAATCTACTACATGAGCTTGTATTCTTTTTCACCAGTTACACTGTGTACTTCTGTCTGTCAGTGCAATATGTAAAGCAAATCACTTCTTTTTGGCAGTTCAGCAATGACAGCATTAGTATATAATATATTAAAGCAAAACATAAGATTGATCCCAAGTAACTCACGGGGAAAAAATTCTTCTATTGATAGGAAACCCTTCAGAATTCAAGTTTGCCTTACTATGTAATATGTTAAGTTCAATCGATCATTTTATAAAACGGTTTAAGTTACTGTAAATTTGAGAGGACTTTACCTCTAGTCCCCCTCTGGAGAAGAATACCCATTCTGGATAGTTTAGCAAATTTAAAGGAAGGCCATCCTTATTTTGCACAGTCTGAGCATCTCCCCCACTATGTATAAGTTGTGAATTGTATTTGGGAAAAAATAAAGGATTTTAATTTAAAACTGGAACTTATCTCCTGATATATTTTGTATAGCTTGCTTCCCCTTTTTTCTTTCATCCACTTGATGGTTGAATTTGAGTTCTTAGCTACTTTCTGCCCTGTTTGCAGCACCAGCAGATAATTGAATGCTGAGCACCATCAAATATTTTAACCATGCCTTTTTTAGCTCTAGTGTAGTCTTCCTAGTTGGCTATATTTACTTCACCTGGAAGATGTCAGACTGAAGGACGTCCTTCTAAACCACCAGGTAAGCCCAGTTTGCAATGAATTGAAATGTTTAGAGAATGGGGCAATAATGCTAAATTGTGATGCACAGTCCTGTGATAATATCAGACTGGAAACTTTATTTTTAATTTTAAAAAAATGTTTTTTTGAAGTTTTCCTGCAAGTGAACCAGAAAAATTAGAGAATGCCCCTAAGTATTCATTGTTTTCAAAAGAATTCTTGTGTTTGTTCATTCCTTTAGGGCTTCTTTGACTCCAGTTAACAAAATTTCCATGTTCTGGATTAATGTCCTGGTGGTACTTGAATGTGTTATATAGTAGGAGGGTTTTTCCTAAGATTTAAATCAATAATGAAGATCCTTATTGTCATAAGGCTTCACTGCTTTAAAATACCTGTTAAATAGGAATATGAAATAATTAGGAAATTAGATTTCAGACTAGGAAAAAACTTCTAAGAAAAGTTGTATACCACATTATTTTTTGACTGTCAGTATAAGCTTATTGCTTTAAAAAAATAAGACAATCCAGAAGATAGATTTAAGGCTAGTTCTCTGGATGATTTGAAATAAATATTTCTGTCTATGTGTTGCCTCACTTTCCACACACACACCCCCAAATTATTTTGCAAGTGCTAAAATGAAAGTAGCTAAGAAGATAGAATGAAATTGCATATAAATTCTCTAATCTGATATTCGGAAGTTAGCTGCTGATGCTAGCAAAAATGGGTTTGGTGAAGGACTGGGAGCTTTGAAATACCATACAGAGTTACCTTTCCTTCACTTTCCAACTCATGTTTTACAAATGGCATTTGAGCTTAATGCCTTGCGAGATCCCAGTTAGTAGCTATTGTTATATATATATGGAATAACCATGTTCAGAGATACTGGTTTGAACTGTTCAGCAGCGTTGTGTTTTCTCAAATATGTGGCAGCAATTCTACTCAGTTCAGTCAAATATATTGACTTTCAGCATTTAAAATTCAACTGTTAAGCAAAATGTAAATAACTTCTTGATATGACAACATTTAAATAGTAATTCTATATTGCAGAACCGGTGGAAATACAGGGCAGTTTCTAGTGAATATACAAAGTATCTTTGCCTAATTTAAGAAAGCAAAATACATCAGAAGACTTGCTGCTACTACCACAATCACACTGAGTTTGTACAAATGGATTCAGTTTATTCCATTTTACCATAATAAAAGGAATTTTGTCCTCGGGTTCAAAAATATAATTGCTGTCTGTCTTGCGCTGAAAAACCACACACCAGTTAGTCTTGGCAACAAGTTACAAGTTCATGCTACAAGTTCTACTGTAACAGTTGCCAAAGTATCTGATTATAAGATTGTTTCCCTATTTTAAAATAATAAAACTACCAGATGAACTAGTCTATAAGAAAGAATATGAGTTTGTGAATCTCTTCTGTTTATGCGAAAGCATACGTGAATGAAGTATATTCACCCTTCATCATTAGGATTTGCTGTGCACTTATAACAAAAAAAACCTAGTGATAGCCAACCATAACACATATTTGCAACATTTTGGATGTGTAAACTCTTTCAAAAAAATTAGGCCTACTAACGTCAGCCCTTTAATTATCCACTCTTAAGAATAAAAGACAAAGCAATCTGAAGATACAGTAGATTGTTCCTCATGCTCCCAGAGGCCTATTTTAAAAAAAAAAAAAAAAGCTTGTGAAAAAATTGCCTGCATCTGAGTTAATGGGACTTACTTTTGAGAAAGCACATTTAGGATTGCACCACAGATAGCCAAAGGCATTAAATGTCCTCTCACCATCCCATTACACCCTTTTCTATTGCTTCTCCAATCTAGCTTCCTATAGAGAGCATTAGAGAGCCTTTCACCGAGGCAGCCATCGTCTGCACCATCTTGGATCAGGATATCAACAACTTTAACAACAGTGGAACTACCAATCATTTAACAAATTTATTTAGCAGCTTAACTCTCACAAAGGTAACTCCAGGCAGCTTACGCCGTTTAAAATTTCATCCCATAATAAAAACCCATAATCCCCTCTACCAACCATGGCAGCATGAACACAAATTAGCCACTTGATTAGCTCCATCTCCATTTGTGGTTCCCCCAAGCCCATTAAATAAACCACATTTTAGTGACTTTCAAAAAAGCCAAAGGATATCAGAATTCCTAGATAAAATGCATTCTAATGAATAATTCTGGAACTTGTGGTCTCAATGTCAACTGAAAATTCTGGATCAGAAAAGGTGATCCTGTTGCTTTATTTGCCTGTTAACACATTTGGCTCAGGCTGACTACATACACAGGTAATCTTTCTCCTTTAATAGATGCGATCTTTGATCTACCCAAAAAAAACAAAAAACTGAGAGGCATAGACTTGTTTACCTTTCTGCCCTCTCCCCAAATTAGTTGCTGAAACTAAACTCTGCCTCTGCCCTCCTATCTCTTATCCCTTTTTAAAAGCCTCATTTTCTAAATCACTGCATGCCTGGGAAGAGGATGACAACATCTGTAAGTTACTTAATTTGACTCCATCCAGCTGAAGAGTAGAAGAAAGGAATGAAGCAAGCAAAGAAACTTTCTGCAGGGCCTGAAGGAAAAAGTTCAGCTCGAAAAGTTTGGCTGAGGGAGTGCAGCATGTGCAGCAAACAGGGCAAAGGCTGGATCCTTGCAAAGGGACTCCCATTTAGATTCCTAGTTGGGTCCTAAAGGCAGTCAAGGAAACAGCAAAAATATTTTAAAAGTACCCTAGCTGAGTCCTAAAGGAAGAGCAAAAGCAAAACACCTTTGCAAGGGGACATCTTCTGACTCCTTTCCTTTCAAATCCTATATTCCAGCTTGCAGGTGTTCTAAGGGCCACAAGCTTCCTTTCCTTTTCTCTGTCACTGCCTATGTGCCTAAAATGGACATTTGACAATTAGAGCACCTCGGAGAAAACATTTTTACCTTGAGAGACACACACACAACATTTTTTCCCTGTTTCAGGGCAGTTCACCCTTCCACAATCATTAAGAGCTTTCAAATCTGGGCTGCAGATTTCAGGAACTTGCTGTGGCTCACCTTTAGGCTGAAGAACCATGTGTGTTCCATTTTGTTTTCTTATTTTTTTTGTACTGAAAAAAATCAGGACAGGAATAGACAATGTTAATCTGAGTTTAATTTGTTTTTTGTTTTTACCTAAGAGGCCACAAGGATAGTGACATAATGGAAAGATGCTGGGATGGAATTCTCAGGCCTGAAATGATGATAATAATAATTAAGGTTCTGGAAGGAGTTTGTTTAGAATAGCTAGACCAATTCTCAAATACAGCTCACCTATCTGGAACCCACACTGCATATCAGACATGCAATTGAGAATGTCCAGAGATATTTCATGAGAAGAGTCTTCCACTCCTCTGCTCGCAACAGAATACCACCAGGCTTGAAATTTTGGGCTTAGACAACTTAGAACTACGTCACCTTCAGTCTGACCTAAGCGTAGTTCATAAAATTATCTGCTACAATGTGCTACCTGTCAATGACTACTTCAGCTTCAACCGCAATAATACACGAGCACACAATAGATACAAACCTATGGTAAACCGCTCCAAACTCGATTGCAGAAAATACGACTTCAGTAACAGAGTGGTCAATGCCTGGAATGCACTACCTGACTCTGTAGTTTCTTCCCCAAAACCCCCAAAACTTTAACCTTAGACTGTGTACTGTTGACCTCACCCCATTCCTAAGAGGTCCGTAAGGGGAGTGCATAAGTGCACCATTGTGCCTACCGTCCCTGTCCTACTGTCCCCATTTATTCGTATCCATTTCCTGTATTCATAATACATGCTTGACTAAATAAATAAATAAACAAATAAAATGTATTCTACCTGTTCTATCCTTTTATAAGGGCCTAAAGACCTGGCTCTGCCAGTTGACTTCCAGCCCCAGTTGAATCATAGTGAAAGTGGTTGATCAAGTAACAACAGATGCCACCTCCACCCGCTCTCTCCATGTGTCCTTAGGTTTTAATGTTGATTTTAATTATTTGGTTTTAAATGTACATGTATAGAAATATTTTGATGATTGTAAACTGCCCAGAGTTACCCTATGGTAAAATGAGCAGCCAATACATTTTATAAATAAATGGATGAAGAAGTACAAAGAAATGAGTGCCAAAATCCTATGCCAATAAATGCATTAGGAAAAATATAGACAGAATTGTCCAAGATTTTACAAAGTGCTAGAGGTTCTTTTTTCCTCACTTTGTTGTTCCTCTTCTTATTTAAGCATAAGAACACTCTGTGATTAGCGTTTCCTCTGTAAGGAAAGGATGTTTAGTTTCCCAGAGCATAAGATTATAGAAAGATAGGAAGGATGTTAATCGAAACAAAGGTCTCAGCAATTAAATATTATTTTTTCACAGAAAGTTTCCTTCACTTCTAAAGATAGTGAAATCTTCATGATTTATTGTTTTTAATTTATCGGAAATGGGAGGATCATCAAAAATCAATTGAGAATGATAAACAAATTTCTTGTTTATTAAACTTGTTTTAATATCCATTAAAAGTTTGTACATTTTCAATAACATGTTCATCATTTGTATATAGTTCAATTTCAAACTGGACTTTCTGTTTTTTTCTTTGAAGACGTTTTGCTTCTCATCCAAGAAGCTTCTTCAGCTGAGCTTCTTGGATGAGAAGCACAACGTCTCCATAGAAAAACCAGAAAGTCCAGTTGCCTCTTGAAAAAGCACTTTTGGGACAATCCACATTGACATTGACAATAAACCTTAACTTTATTGTACCACAAATATTTATGCCACCCAAATCTCCGATCATATCCTAACTCTAAAAGCACCCACTCTTTCATCCAAACCAAACAGACCGCTGCAAAATATCGATTTCAAATCAGGTAAATCCTATCCTCCTC